>JAEAOA010002059.1:340000-485000 GCA_016746295.1 Potamilus streckersoni
TATTTTCGACCAATGATGTTAAAAATAATTTAGAAAGGTTGTCATGTTTATGGTCTGAAGTTAATTCAGTAATCTCAGAAACGTGCTGACAATTATCTATATTGAAGGATGTGATACAAATGATATACAGTTTCATATAGACCATTCTTAATGAGATTCTCATGAATATTAATGTCTCTTGAAAACGAGGCTAAGCTAGGCAGATCGCTACTATACTGTATATGTTATATTACGTATATTCCTTTTGCGACAGTATATATTATATTGATCACGGCTGTAATGGATGTAATGTATTTTATAGAAATTGTTTCCTTTTGCGTAAGAATATTTTAACTTATAGAATTAACGTTTTATATATTATAATGACGAAAACTTACTTGCTATGACCATTCTTTCAAACGTAAGTTTATTTACGTCCAATCTTGAGTGTCATTTTTCTCTACATCACACAAAATGTTAACGATAGAAAAAATAAACTATTTAAAGCATGAATTTTGTTTCTGATTAGGTATGGTTTAAATATACAGATATGATTAATCGATACTGTGGGCACAACACGCGGTCAGATTAAAACATTTACGAAAAGTGCAAAGTGCCACAAACGTCCCTTTTAAGCAACCAGGTCCCAGAAACCAGTAGAGACTTTGTGGTGTGCTTTTTAACAGTTTTGGATACATGTCGGTGTGCTTGCATTTTATTTGTATCAGAAGTGCACAACCTGCTTGTCTTTTATGGTGTTTGCTGCTTTTAGTGCCGGGGGTGGTGGTGAGGGACTGATTTTCCCTTTGAATGGCATATAGTTTCTTTTTTGAATCTTTGTGAACTTACAGTATGGATATACAATTTTATTTATACAAACCCTTTTTGTGTTTCAATAACAGACTGGCAGTTATATATTTACCAACAAAACAGCATGATTGTTTGTTCAAAGCTGTTTGAAACACACACACAAATATATATATATATATAATTATATATATATATATATATATATATATATATATATATATATATATATATATATATATATATATATATATTAAAAAATGAATGCACACAGAACCCAAGCACACTAATTGGTTCCTTATTTATCTGAACTTCTTTATTGATTATAAGTGATATTATTTTCGTGGAATTTATAGATGGATGAATTTTAACACCCAATATGTGCATGGAGACATTAAATAAAGTAAACATAAAAGGGAAAACTCATGTCTAAACAATACAAAATTTTGTCATTTTATGTATGGGATATTCTGTTAATCTGTTTATTAAAATGATTTTCTCTTCAATTTTAACAAAACCTTTATCTGCCATAATCAAGTACCCTGGCTCTAACAAATCTATACGCTGGTGCCTAGCTTAGCCTCATTTTGGATTCCTTGACCCAGGAACAAATGAAAATAGGAATACATTATAAGAATGGTCTACAGAAGGATGTTATACAAATAGCATCAAAATCCATATAGAATAATGCTATGCAAATTATATCACATTCCATATAGGAGCATGTTACACATGTGATATCAAATTTCATATAGAAAGATGTAATACAACTATATCAAATTCCTTATACAAGAATGTTATAAATATGATATAAGATTCAATATAGGAGGTTGTATACAAAAGCTATCATTTTTTCATATACAAGGATGTTATACAACCAATATCAAATTCTATTTTGGAAGATGATATACACGCGATGATGTTATGCAGACGATATCAAATTATATATACAAGGATGTTATACAAACAATACAAATTAAAATTTATAATTTAGGTTCAAGGATTAAAATGTGTTTTCATAAGCATTATGACCATCAAACAATCTGTATACAAAATGTTATCACTGAAATCGTTTGCATCACATATTATGGATTTTATGTCACGTAAAGCTATTTTTGCATTATAAATTTAAGACGTTAAGTTTAATATCTTAGGGAACCGGCACACCTTTGTCAGTACCGTTATGTGAATAGGAAATAAGTTCCTTTCATACTCACCAGGGTCAATATATTGTTGAGTTTTCAGAGGAAGTGTCACTGGCATTATGGGATCGAGCTCCAGGCATTGTGGAATACCTTGACGATCCGTTATAAGGGATACTTATGTTGCGTTTCTGAAATGTCGTTTCAAAATTCGAATTTTATTATTTTCTTTAGTACGTGACCCAAGAATTACACGGTTTAATTCTTTAAAAGAGAAGGCAATCAGTACGTACATTCTCATAACATTAATGAGTATTCTATCAAATTCCTCCCGACGTTTGAGACAATTATTAAACATTCAGTTCCATTAACAATGTAGAAAATATTGTCTTCTAATTACTGGCTTTGTGCTTCTAAAGATGCACAGATGATGTAAATAATAATGACTGAATTTTCATCTCAAAATCAGTCACACCATCTGTTAGGAATATTATATAAACAATATTGGCTTCTTTAGTTCCTAAAAATTGATATTTGTTCAAGTTATTAGACTAGAAGATTGACGGATTTTCGACCATTCGGTTTAAGTATCTTTATTGATCACCAGTCAATATGTAACGTTAAGAACTGCCCCCCCCCCCTTCCGAAAGCATTCAAATGATGTCCAAATGCATCCAAATGATGTCCAAATGCATCCAAATGATGTCGTTATTGTCCTTTTCCAGCAGTACCTAGACAATGTCACTCTTTGTTGTAATGTCATTTGTCGAACGTATATAACCATTGAAGTTTATGACCATTCAGCTATCTGTTATCGACTTATCAAGGTCTGATATTTAATTCGCGTTTTTATGTAATTTGATCAAATACATTGCTTTAGTCAAATTTCTGTTAAATGTCCCAATAATATCGTTCGGTGTCAAGGTCTGCCTAAGGACAACATATATAAAATGTTTCCAGCCCTGAGAGATCAATATATTCATCTGCATTTTGGCGTCTTATAATTGTGTACTCGACAGAAGGAAAGCTTTCATGTTATCTGAAACAAATTATATAATAATCTTTTCACGTGATCACATTATCATACTGAAAACCTTGATATATGTACAATGCTTTACAAATGTACATTTTAGTGTGCAGTTATATATATATATATATATATATATATATATATATATATATATATATATATATATATATATATATATATATATATATATATATATAACAGATTGAAATGTGTGTGTGTGTGTGTGTGTGTGTGAGAGAGAGAGAGAGAGAGAGAGAGAGAGAGAGAGAGAGAGAGAGAGAGAGAGAGAGAGAGAGAGAGAGAGAGAGAGAGAGAGAGAGAGAGAGAGAGAGAGAGAGAATAGTTTGGTGGAAGTTATGCTGAATCCCATTTTATAATTTGGGAGAATAAAATATGCATCTAACAGACTCAATCAAGTTATGGTTAAAGAACTACGGGAAACCATAGACACATTTTCGGGTCTGGACAAATCAGACGTATATCATTACGAATTTGATTTGCGTCTAGCATGTAGAAAACCGAGCCTCGTGGCCGGAGCTAAATGAGTATGGAATATGAATGATAAGAGATGGAAATCTCACTTTATGTCTCAGGCTATTGATCGATGTTCTTTAGCTGAAGAAAATTAATTTTCAGGCGTCTGCAATTTATACACAGTGGACTGATGGACTGATAACATATAAAGATAAAGCTTTACCGCTGCAAACAACACTGGTTTGTTGCCATTGTAATGCAATTTCAGCTGTTTCAGCTGATCCATGGCCGCATATTCATAAGCACACACGCTAACGGTAACCTACTGATGATCTCAACGAATGGAAGATCCATCTTGGATGATATTATCATACATGGTTAATGCTAAAATTTTACCAACTAATATGTAGCAATAATACGGAATAATACGGAATAATAATATACAATATATATATATATATATATATATATATATATATATATATATATATATATATATATATATATATATATATATATATATATATATATATATATATATATATAAATAAGCCAGATATGCTATTCCACTAATATTTATTCCACCCATGTCGTATTAATAATATTAGTACCACCCTTGCTGTTTCATCAATATTTATACCAGCCATGCTGTATCTCCAATATTTATGCTACCTATTGTATATAACTAATATCTACACCACTCGTGTTGTATAATGAATATTTATATCACCCATGCTGTATCAACCATATTTATATTAACCTTGCTGTATACATTAATATTTATACCACCCAGTCTGTAATACCAATATTTATACCAACCATGCTGTTTCACAAATTACTTTATACCACCCATTCTGCATCACTAACGTTCATACCACCCATGATGTATCACCAATATTTACATCTCCGATGTTTTTGCACTAATATTTATACCATCCATACCGTATTACTAATACCACCCATGCTGTATACTACCCGTGCTGCGTCACTAATATTTATATCACCCATGCCGTATCACTAATATCTATACCACAAATGTTGCGTCACTAATATTTATAGATACGACATGTGATGTATTATTGATATTTATGCCATCCATGCTCCAAGCTGTATTTGTAATATTTATAGCAATCATGCTTTATCACAAACCATCCATGATGTATAAAATATATATTTGTGCGAAGCTTATATCTACAAGATCAAAACTGTATTACTAACATTTATACCAGCTATTCTGTATTGGCAATATTTGTCGCTGTATTGAACAATCGATGAGGTAGATACACCCAACCATTTCGGACAGCAAACATAATATTACAATATATTTGAGGTTCAAACGTTTCCAAAACTATACAGTGAATTCCGTAAAAAAAATATTTTTTAATACAATAACCAAAATTCAGTCGTGTTGTTTTTCAAAGAAATACAAGTCTATCCATCATGTTGACAAATTATTGATTTTTAATGACGCCTAGCTCAACTCAAACGTCTATGCGCTTTTAAATCTTAATTGAATTTTAAAGCCAAAGGATAATTAAAGTCGTTCTCGAAGTTTCATCTATTAAGAAGCTTCCGCAAAATGCTTTTATAGGGCACGGTGGTATTTTACACACGAAAATTGAACAATATGCCCTTTAGGGTCAATATGCCCTTTAGGGTCAATATGCCCTTTAGGGTCAATATGCCCTTTAGGGTCAATATGCCCGTTAGGGTCAATATGCCCTTTAGGGTCAATATGCCCTTTAGGGTCAATATGCCCGTTAGGGTCAATATGCCCTTTAGGGTCAATATGCCCTTTAGGGTCAATATGCCCGTTAGGGTCAATATGCCCTTTAGGGTCAATATGCCCTTTAGGGTCAATATGCCCTTTAGGGTCAATATGCCCTTTAGGGTAAAGCCTTATTTCACACAAAACATACTTATGTTTATGAATAAAGCTGGATAAAGATGGATGATCGAGTGATGATAACGCCTAGTAATAAATATACCCGCTTATTAGGAATACCTGTCTACCTTGTCTACTCTAGTGACCAAGCATAGAGGTAAATGTTAAGAGAATTTATTCAAGAAAGAATGGATTAAGGAACGGGAAGCAAAAGGAAGCACAAAATATATCATTTGACCAGTCAATATTAGCCTGGATTCCTCCTGCTTTACATGTCAGGCTAATTTTGTCAGTGTCTCCATCCACCCCTTCCCCCGTTGAGTATTATTTGTGAGACTAACTGATGCAAGGTAAGCAGTTTTAGGTTCACAATTTTATTGGTCATTTAAAAGTAAATATTACATAAAGGGAAAGAAAACAGTAAAATGCATAGGATAAGCACTACAGTTCATACACGAAACGAGACTAGAATAAAGACTAAATTTACACTATCAGGCGATGATGTCGATTACAATTCATACACGAAATGAGACTAGAATAAAGAGACTAAATTTACACTATCAGGCGATGATGTCGATTACAGTTCATACACGAAACGAGACTAGAATAAAGACTAAATTTTCACTATCAGGCGATGATGTCGATTACAATTCATACACGAAATGAGACTAGAATAAAGAGACTAAATTTACACTATCAGGCGAGGATGTCGATTACAATTCATACACGAAATGAGACTAGAATAAAGACTAAATTTACACTATCAGGCGATGATGTCGACTACAGTTCATACACGAAATGAGACTAGAATAAAGACTAAATTTACACTATCAGGCGATGATGTCGACTACAGTTCATGAACGAAATGAGACTAGAATAAAGAGACTAAATTTACACTATCAGGCGATGATGTCGATTACAGTTCATGCACGAAACGAGACTAGAATAAAGAGACTAAATTTACACTATCAGGCGATGATGTCGATTACAGTTCATGCACGAAACGAGACTAGAATAAAGACTAAATTTACACTATCAGGCGAGGATGTCGATTACAGTTCATGAACGAAATGAGACTAGAATAAAGAGACTAAATTTACACTATCAGGCGAGGATATCGATTGTTGTTCATGCACGAAATGAGACTAGAATAAAGACTAAATTTACACTATCAGGCGAAGATGTCGATTACAATTCATGCACGAAATGAGACTAGAATAAAGACTAAATTTACTCTTTCAGGCGAGGATGTCGATTACAATTCATGCACGAAATGAGACTAGAATAAAGACTAAATTTACACTATCAGGCGAGGATATCGATTACAATTCATGCACGAAATGAGACTAGAATAAAGACTAAATATACACTTTCAGGCCAATATGTCGATTACAGTTCATGCACGAAATGAGACTAGAATAAAGACTAATTTTTACACTATCAGGCGAAGATGTCGATGCTGCTGTCCTAATTTTTCAATATTTATTCGTATATGTCACATAGATGAAATTTAATTGACTCCGAAGAAGGAGAGTTCATTATTTTACTGAAAGTGTTGTCCATTTTAAGTGTATTATATATTGAGATAACAGATTTCTTTTAGTAATATAATCTATTTCCAGCGCTAGATCTGTTGTGCTTTTGTACGATTATTCCGAAAATATGAGTAGTAAAGAAACTATCTTCCATAATTTAAGGTACCAAAGCACGCCTAATTAGAAAAAATAAATACAAATTAAGTTTTTAGTGGGATTCACATGTCCATTTATTGCTTGAGCAGGTCGACATATTTCCATTCCACTAAAGGTGAGTGACAACACAGCAGATGAAATAAATTCTTTATTTATAATATCTATTGAAAAGAACATTTTTTATGAGCTAACAAACAAAATTGATAATAAATTATTTAAAAGAGTTGTTGTGGTGAAAAATGCACAAATTTACATACAAGGATAAAATTTAAATATTTGTATGGTAGCGAATAGTAATTCCAGCTTGGTAAGATTTTGTATAATAAGTTTGGCCCTACAAGACTATTTGTACTTTCAAAAATAATACCTTCTCCCATTCCATTCCACCCTCACCAATTCCTTGTCAGGGTAAACGGACTGGAAGAGTGAACAAAGTCGCATAACATGGACGGATACTATACAAAAGCTTTATGCATCATGGAAAGAAAACGTGACGAAAATGAGAAAGTCGTTTTTGTTTATAATGTCACGTTCATAATATCGTGTTTATAATATCACGTTTATAATGTCACGTTTATAATATCACGTTTATAATATCACGTTTCATACGTTTAAAGACATGTTGATAATACCTTTTCTTTTCTTTATTTATTATTTCGTTACGACCATCATAAACCCTTGGACGAAAATCATTTCTAACAGGTATTGCTCAGTAACATTCGCATGATTATTCGTTTTTCATGGATCATTTTAATACAAACATTGAAAAGGCATTTAACGAAAATCTAAATCTTATTATAGTTGATTATATAAATGATGAAAGTTTGGATGTACGATGTTACGATGTTATAAATTAAAAGATTCAATACTTTTAAATGATTTAACAAATATCATTCATCAACCGACAAAAACACAGGAAACATTCCATCTCATTTTGATATTAATTTCATGACTGACAAAAGGGCACATGGTTGTTATTCCATTATTTCCAGATCTCAGACAAACATGGCACTTGGCTTTCTCGTTTGGATTTTCAAATCAGAGAAAGTTAGAGTCACATGGTTCGGTTAGACTATGGTGTGGACTTTCACACTGTTAAAGCTGAAATCAAATACTTTTTTGAAGGATATTTTCATGGCAACAAAACCACCGATGCTGCTGCTGAATCGATTGCATCGCAATTATTAAAAATAGCTTTGAATTGCATACCACATCTCACCTATTATATATGATTTTTTAGCTTATAAACCAGATCACAATTGATCAATATGTCTTTAAATTGCATTAGAAAAGTTGCTAAACAGATTAAAATTACATTTTTAATTCTTTAAATTATTGATAAGACAGCAAGTTTTTTCGATTTCATATTAAAGAGATAAATTTCATATCTATTAAATATCTGCCTAATGTAAATAAAAAGTGACCAAACGCGTTGAATATCGGAGTCTAAACATTCAATCATATAATGCTCAGGGGAGTCTAAAAGTTTATTCATGGACAAATCAGGGGAGACTAAAACTTCAATCATAGGCAGCTCATAAGAGTCTAAAAGTTCAATCATAGACTGTTCAAGGGAGTCTAAAAGTTCAATCATAGACTGTTCAAGGGAGTCTAAAAGTTCAATCATAGACTGCTCATTGGAGTCTAAAAGTTTATTCATGGACAAATCAGGGGAGTCTAAAACGTCAGTCATAGGCTGCTCATAAGAGTCTAAAAGTTCAATCATAGACTGTTCAAGGGAGTCTAAAAGTTCAATCATAGGCTGCTCATGAGAGTCCAAAAGTTCAATCATAGACTGCTCATGAGAGTCTAAAAGTTCAATCATAGACTGTTCAAGGGAGTCTAAAAGTTCAATCATAGGCTGCTCATGAGAGTCTTAAAGTTCAATCATAGACTGCTCAGGGATGTCTATAAGTTCAATCATAGACTGCTCATTGGAGTCTAAAAGTTCAATCATAGACTACTCAACGGAGTCTAATATTCTGTAAATAATCCGCCTGAACTTTTCTTTAATGTATAGAGAGATACTTAAATGAGAGCAAACTTGCTAATGTAAGGAAAACCCCCGGTATAATACCCTTATCTAAAAAAAGGAGATACATGTTTATTATTAAATAATGGCCAGTAGCCATTGCGTATTGGGTGGAAAAAGATCTGAAAGGCTTTAACGTAAGCATTTTTTTTTTATCTTTCAAGAAACAAAATTGTGCTTTTTTAAAGTTATAGTCAGAGTTTCAGCAGAACAATCGAACTGTAAAATAACTAATTGACATTCAAGATCAAATTACACAAGCACTCGAAAATCATAACTATACATGTATGTACAAATATTATTTTCGACTCGAGTAGGCAAATGATTGTGCTTTTCGCTACGGATTATTATGCTAGCTTAGAGAAAGCATGAGAAGCTTTTGTTGTTGTTTTTGTTGTTGTTGCTGTTGTTATTATATTTATTATATATATATATATATATATATATATATATATATATATATATATATATATATATATATATATATATATATATATATATATATACACACACACAATGATCTGCCTTACAGTTCAGATGGGAGCGGATGGGGTGAATTGTGATTGCTGGCCTAATATTTTATAAAAAATGTTTATATTTACATGTGCATTTTGGCAGTGTTTGGAGTACTCAGTGCGTAAAAGATGAAAATATATTTCTTAGATTGTTAAGCCAGAGATGTGACGATATTTTTATTACCCAAAGCTGCAGGATGACATTACGACAATGGATTGACTGAGTTTCTAGAGGTCATTGGGAGTCAATGGATTGACTGAGTTTCTAGATGTCATTGGGAGTCAATGGATTGACTGCGTTTCTAGAGGTCATTGGGAGTCAATGGATTGACTGCGTTTCTAGAGGTCATTGGGAGTCAATGGATTGACTGCGTTTCTAGAGGTCATTGGGAGTCAATCCATTGACTGAGTTTCTAGAAGTCATTGGGAGACAATGGACTGACTGCGTTTCTAGAGGTCATTGGCAGTCAATGGATTGACTGCGTTTCTGTATGTCATTGGGAGTGAATGGATTGACTGAGTTTCTAGAGGTCATTGGGAGTAAAATTTACTTGTCAAAGATATATAAAATTGTTGGGAGGTAAGGATCATTGTTATATAATCTCTATGCTTAGAGTGGGAACTTGCCAATCAGAGGTAATACGGGAAATTATGAAAGTATTTGCTATGAGGAAGGATCGTGTCAAATTTGTAACGTTAGGAGCGAAAATCAACTCTATTTTTTTACTGCTTGTCCACCATATGGAGACATATAAAGAAAATATTTACTGACCTTTGTATATAAAAATCTAACATTAGGAAACTTTAGAAAATGATACAAATGAAATTATGGTGACTATTTAAAAATGTTTACATTAAAAGCCTTAAAGATCAGAGAAAGCGTTTTATTAACGACTGCAGCTACACAAGATCAATGTCTCAATCCTTGCTCTATGCAAGTTGTAGGGCTACACTTAATTTCATTTGTGCGATTAGTGTGTAGTGTATCACCCAGCAATGATGATTCCTTGTGCGATTAATGTGTAGTATATATTTGTATTTCACCCAGCAATGATAATTCCTTGTGCGATTACTGTGTAGTATATATTTGTAGTTCACCCAGCAATGATGATTCCTTGTGCGATTACTGTGTAGTATATATTTGTATTTCACCCAGCAATGATGATTCCTTGTGCGATTACTGTGTAGTATATATTTGTATTTCACCCAGCAATGATGATTCCTTGTGCGATTACTGTGTAGTATATATTTGTATTTCACCCAGCAATGATGATTCCTTGTGCGATTACTGTGTAGTATATATTTGTATTTCACCCAGCAATGATGATTCCTTGTGCGATTACTGTGTAGTATATATTTGTATTTCACCCAGCAATAATGATTACTTTCATATACACGCATATTACTTCCAATAGATACGATGTTCTTTTGTCATGAGCTACAATATCACTTTGTACCAGATGGTGTATGGATATGTATCAATGGCCAGTGGCTTGTATTACAAATAAACATTATTATTATTAAGAAGAAGAAGAAGAAGAAGAAGAAGAAGAAGAAGAAGAAGAAGAAGAAGAAGAAGAAGAAGAAGAAGAAGAAGAAGACGAAGAGTACTTTAAAATTCCGATGTATCGTGCATGAAATACATCAGAACAAGCAGCCTATAAGGAACCGTATTTGGTCAATTACTTTTACTTTTTTAAATTAACTATATTGCACAAGATTCGTTGAGTATAAAAAGTGTATTTTATAATGATAGTTATTTGTCTTACATTTCTACCGATATTAATATATCTGAACATCAATAGTACTAGGAACCAGAGAGACTGAATGGATGGACCTCACAATGTCTTTTCCCTGTAAATACATCAGTAGCGAACATCAAACTATTCAAAATGGCTCCCCTTTTCAAATTTCATACGCCAGCTTACTTGTAGATAATATTACAGACTTGTTGTCAAACATCACATATTTTAAAGACTTGTAGTCGAACATCACTTCCCACTACTTTCATATATTATAGTAAATAGACATTCTATGTTGGTTTCCAAAGAAACAACACCTACAAAGATCTTATTTTTAATTGCGGCAATACCAGCCAACTAACCCACTCGAACATCGGTTATTACACCGCGCACGGAAGCAATTATGTGCTGCTTACCTGGGGACGGGAGCTGCACAGAATCTTTGTATGTTATACATCCTGTATTGCACGCATCTATCTTCTTCAGAAACAATACACCGATGTTTTTCTTCGTCAGAAGACTGGTTTGCAGCCTTTTCAGTTCTCTATTTGCAGTTGATCTTTTGATGTTTATAGAGAATATTTATCTCTATGAAACAGTCGAATACGAGTAGGAACTACCTTTAAGGAACAAGAACGTAAACAGCATTATTTATCAGCGCAAAAAAGACAAACCGCTCCAGTGGCCTAGTGATTAGAGCGTCTGCCTCGGATGTGGGATGTCGTGGATTCATAGCCCGTTTGAGTCATACCAAAGACTTTTAAAAATTGATACTAACAGCTGCCTCGCTTTGCGCTCAGCATTAAGAGGTTAGTGTTAGGAATGGATGGCCTGTTTTCAGGATAATGTGACAGGGTGGGACATTAAGCTACATGTCTGCGGCATGATGCCTTAGTACTAGACATGACTATAAACTGTGACATTGCAGACATCGTAGCGATGTGACTGAAAAATTGTTAAAGCTACCTTAAAAATCTAAATCACACACACACAAACACACGCACACACACAAGAAAAGATAAAAATGTCCAATATACAGAGCATTCAACCGCGCACAACTTTAACCAAGAGCTGTCGTCAAATAGTAAGCAGGCATAGCAGAATATCGTTCTACTTGTACTTTAGATCAGTTGTTATTGTTGTGGGGCTTAACGCCATTTTTCAGCACACGATAGGCTATTCATGGCGGCCAGTATTAATGGCGGAGGAAGAAACCCGGAAATCATCAGGAAGAACCACCGACCCACGAGAAGCTACTGGCAAGCTTTTTCACATATCCATATTAGCCGAATCCTAGACTCGAACCCACGCAGACAGAGATGAGATGGCAGTGATCCGTAACGGACAGCGCTTTAGACCACTCGGCCACTCGGGGCCCCTCTTTAGATCAGAAGCGTGTATAACGTGCAATGGATTGCGTCTAGCATAGACAAAGATAAATATTTTCATAATGAGCAAATATATCAGTATCTACACGTATGGCTTATTTTACAAGTTCAAATAAGCATGGTGTATAACGTGTGATGGATTGCGTCTAGCATAGACCCATATATATCTTTACATAATGAGCAAATATATCAGTATCTACACGTATCGCTTATCTTACAAGTTCCAATAAGCATGGTATATAACGTGTGATGGATTGCGTACAGCTCAGGCCAAGGTCGGATAATTTGCAAATATATCAGTGCATATCGTTATTTTAACTGTTTAAAGCTTCGAACCTGCGTCGAGTATAACTCACAAATGTCTAGGTGCAGCACTGACCCAGAGATAAAGTATTTAGGCATAAGTCTAAATTGTTTTCTTCTTTATCTCGAATTTTACACTTTTGAACGTATCCGTTAGAGTGCTTTTTTCTTCTGTTTTCATCTTGATGTCATGACAACGCTTTTCTAGAACTAAATGTAATGAGGGAAGTTAGGTCAGCATAGTTATAGTCAAGTTTGACACATCTAATTAGAAGCTAATCAAATTTATTATTAGGCCAGACGCATTCACTTTTATTATGAAAACTAGCTTCTTCTAGCTAGACTTAATTTATAAAACCGATTTTGTTTCTTTCATCTTGCATTGATAATGGGTATGAATACATGACGGAAGCCTAGGGGACGATGAATACATGAAGGAAGCCTAGGGGACGATTCCTTCTGAAGCTCATGCCTTGTTAGCATTTGAAGGACATACATCTAACTACAAAGAATATCTACCATAGGAAATGTTTGTTTAATGCTAGGGGGGATTGGGTGGGGTTGCGCCCACCACCTGCCCAATTAATTAGCCTTTGAAATTGCACGTAATAAGATTCATGCAATTCAAATTGAAAGCCGATAATTTTAGGTGTCATTGTGGATTTATGGCATAACATTATGTTTTCAATTGTGATCTAACTGAATGAAATAAGAAAAAAAATTCTAGCCTCAAAATTTGCAAGGCATGGGCTCATGGACCGACATCCCAACTCTCTCTCTCTCTCTCTCTCTCTCTCTCTCTCTCTCTCTCTCTCTCTCTCTCTCTCTCTCTCTCTCTCTCTCTCTCTCTCTCTCTGTTAACGATACATATGAGTACGATTCCGCATGTGGCAATATAACTTGTACGACGTAAAATTTGCTATGTTCATTTTCAATGACACAAAATAGAACAAAATGCTTACCCAGCTTTTAACCAGAACAGGGGTCTAGAGTCCACTGCAGATCATGCCAGGAGATATTTGTGTCCATAAAAGAATGGCGAATCCCTCTCTGTGCTCAAATCGAATGCGGCGCAGAATGGATCATCATTCTCTATTTCAGATTTGATGTAACTGTTCCAACGATCGATACGACAGATCGAGGGATTGTACGAAGTTCGTGTTAAGCCAAACGTCATCGACCAAAAAGCATAGCTCTCTGACACAAAGAAATTCTGCTTCCTTCTCATTTGATCAGTCGGTATCTTAGAGCTGGGTGCTGTGGGTGGCAGGGTGGAATGGGGCGTGACAGGGTGGAATGGGGCGGGAGACGACTAATTGTGACTACAGATTTCTAGGTGTCTAATTCCGTGTTAATGCATCTGTCACACTTTCTACTAGAGAGACATCAAGAGCGTGATAAACTCATGAAGGACCCAGCACCCAAGTGGAAAAGAATATCCCTAATTAATTAATGCATCTGAAAGTAATGGAAGAAAGACATCAACGAAAATATGAAAATATCTACGTACCTAGTAAATAATGAGTTGCTTACTAAAGATACAGGAATATAATTTTCGCTTCATTGTCATATCTTCAAGACCAACTGAATTCAAGCAAAGGGCTATAACTCTAACCGAAGGGGAGACTCAATTGATAGACTACTCATATTTAACAACTCATATGAAACGGCAGAAGCATGCATTATGGTTTAATACATCTTTGAATTGGATATTTTTTGTTCAGCCAAGGGGCACAAATCTGTCAGAATATCAAGGGACGCAAATCTGTCAGAATATCAAGGGCACAAATCTGTCAGAATATCAAGGGGCACAAATCTGTCAGAATATCAAGGAGCACAAATCTGTCAGAATATCAAGGAGCACAAATCTGTCAGAATATCAAGGGGCACAAATCTGTCAGAATATGAAGGACGTAAACGGCAGACTAATTGGCATGTATAAGCATGTAAAACTTCGTCAATATGGAAAAACAATATGAAAATAGGATGTGAGTAATAGTCTCACTAGATACTTATATATATATATATATATATATATATATATATATATATATATATATATATATATATATATATATATATATATATATATATATATATATTTATATATATATATATACAAAGAAACAGTCGTTACAGATTCCTATGAAAGAGATCAAGGTATATATGATTTTTTATTACAAAGAATTATAAATATATACCAGACAGAACAGACAGTGCTAAAATCTTGATAATAGTAGGCAGAACGACTCTGTGTGTGTGTGTGTATATATATATATATATATATATATATATATATATATATATATATATATATATATATATATATATATATGAGAATTATTTACTAGGTCGTCATTTGAGTGATTCTGCTACGCACGAGTTCATATAACACCGACTCAGTGCCATCATAATTTGGTGACGCGTACTTAGTCGTGACGGGATATGGGATGGTGTGTGCAGGCAAGGAGATTGGTGTCGTTTACTCGCGGGCTTGGATTCGAAACTCCGCAGAGTCCGAATTAAAATTCTCTAACAAATTAACATTCTTTAACCTGTATGATAGTAGTATCAAGGGCACGTAAGCTTCATAACGTGTATGTCTAACATTATTCAAATAAAATGAATGGGCTCCTACGGGAAGATCGTTATATAATACTTGCTTAAGGAAAGTCGGGTTCATGATCGTAATAAACCAAACTGCATTAAAACATTTTGACGTTACAGTCCAGGGTGGAAAATCGGTCATTAAAACGCTCTCGTATATCAAAATACTGCCTTCTAAAATGAAGCAAAGTTTTATTTTCCAAAAAATGTAAGAATAAAATAATGAAGATGGCAATTGAGAACTCGCAGGATGGCACATCTATCCTAGGTTTGACTTATAAAAGACACTGAAACAACAATTTTATTTTCCTCAAATGGTTCAACATAGTCAAATTGCTATGATTACTGCATACTTATCGTCGGAAGCCATGGTATTCGGTCTATAAAATTATCGTAAAGATAGTAATTGCTGCTCATATTACACAGTTTATGGAGCATTTGCATCCAAATCATTATTGAAAGACAATACGTGTAGTTTGGCTGTCTGGATTACGTTTAGAGTTTCATTAAAATCGTCTATGTGATTAAAGTCCTCGTCACGTGCGTCATTCTGGATTGTTTGATGGAAAATTATTTGCTGTATACAAGTCATGGCGAATTAAGCAAATCAGAGGTATATTTTGAAAGAAAATCAGCTTAAGTGTCGTTATGAGAATTCAAGGTTGTGCTACAGAAATGAATATGCCGTATATAATCACATGAACTTGTTCACAGTTTGTTTGTGAACACTATTATGAGGTGGAAATGTAAACTGCTCGCATTTTATGTAACTTTACGCAGCGTGGTCAGTTGGAATTGCAGACTATGGACACTGACGTCGTTAGTTTGAACTACACGAAACAATGCTCACAATGCCGAATAAAGTACCGTTAATGCTTTAAAATGGCCATTCCCACTCCAAGTCAGTCAATAGTATCACCCAACCCTTATGACGGTCATGACTATATCAGCTTGGTCAAATGGTTTAGAACACTATGGCCTCATTAATCAAATGATACTAAAGGCTAGGGACAGCGTGGTCAAGTTACAATGCAGACTATTGATTAGATAGTCACTGGCTCCAGTCCGATAAGATTTCTGCTAAATGTCGCTGGCTACATTCAAGCCACTGGCAAATGAGAATCATCATCCATTGCGGGAATGAATTTAACAGACAATGCACCAACAGGAAGCTGTGGACCCTAAACCGCTTCCGGAAACGGAAGCAGGTATCAATTCCAATCTAACGTCCTGAATATAGCTTGAAAGTGTTAGACCATTAGCCTTGTATTCATTATGTTTGACAAGAAGCAATTTTGCTGGACAATTATGAACTCTGTTTGCAAAGTCTACCCCTCACTCAATATTTCCAATATTTTGTTCAAAACAAAAAATGTGTCGGGATACCCTCCATCAATATGCATCTTTTCGTCTGTTTTACTTTCTTTCTGTCCGTTCATCTGTCCGTTATTTTACCAAATGTGTTTGTTTAATATTTTTTTTCTGCCGAACCTTTATTTTACCAGATTAGCTGACCGAGGTTGGTCCGATGGTAGGATTCGAACTCGGACCTTTTCGGACGAGAGTCCGACACGCTAACCACTTAAGCCACCGACGCTGCCAACTGTCTTTGACGATATGTAAGGGTTCAGATATGTTAATTGCGTTTAAATCTTTTCATATAGTGCCTGACGCTAATATGAATAAGTTATAAATAACTAGATCAAACGAGCAAAACCAACAACAACAAAAAAATAACTCTTTAACGCAGAGATTTTAGTGAAGGGAATTCACGTTATATGAAATGAATAGTTATAGTGTGCCAACTTAACCGTTCAATGCACAATCCATACGGTCATCGATAAACATATAGTCAATACGGTCATCGATAGACATAGGGTCAATGCGGTCATCAATACACATAGTCAATACTGTCATCGATACACATACAATCAATACGGTCATCGATACACATACAGTCAATACATCATCCATGCACATACGGGCAGTACTGTCATCCATACAGATGCAATCAGTACGGTCATCCATACACATACAGTGAATACAGTCATCCATACACATATATTCAATACAGTAATCCATACACATACAGTCAGTATGGTCATCCATACACATACAGTCTGTACGGTCATCCATACATATACATTCAATACAGTCATCCATACACATACAGTCAGTATGGTCATACATACACATATATACTTTACGGGCATCTATACATATACAGTTAATATTTTGACCATATATATATATATATATATATATATATATATATATATATATATATATATATATATATATATATATATATATATATGCAATAAACTGACGACGAACAGTACGAAACTAGTAACTAACTAGCCTAAGCGCTTTCGACTCTTAATGAGTCTTTTTCAGAGGCAAATACAGAACATATATACGACAAATAAACACAAAACCGTTGTGTTTGTAAACCTCTACATGGCTGTCTTCACATGTGCTAAAACTATAAATACAACCAGCTTGTATAGACTAGTTGCGGAAACTGAAAACGTTGCATAATTCCCTAAAAGTCTACAAGCCAAAGCGACATCTATTTTAACTTTTTGTACATATGTAACGCAGATTATATCCCGGATATTTGATTCTATACCGGTTATTCGTATAGTAAAAATTTAAGGATAATAAGAAGATTTAGAAAATGTTAAATTCTACTAGTGCATAATTTTCATTTTCTAGTCTTCTTGGTTTAGACCGCTTGGTTTCAATGTTCTAAGGCGGCGTATCCAGTATGATTCCTTTTCCTTCCTGGTTTCGGAACACCAGCTGTGGTTGTTAGCAATAGCGATAAGCATTATATCTCTGAAAGTGTGGCCCGGGGAGGAGAAGTGTTCTGCGACCGGGCTTCTGTACAGCTTTTTTGTCATCCAATCAGATCTATGAAGGTTTATCGTTTTGTGTAGCTTTTCAGTTTCTCCGACGTACTGAAGGCCACAGATCTTACATGTGATGAGATAAATCACATTCTCTGTTTTGCACGTTTTGTTTGGACCATGTATGTTTAGTTTTTCTTTAGTCACTGTGCTAGTGAATGTCTTGGTCTCTATCATATGTTGACAGGTTTTGCATCTTTTATCGCCACAGGGTCCAGATTGACTAGGTTGGTTTTGACTAGCGATTGGCGTTAGCTTTGCTCTGACTAGGATGTCCTTTAGGTTTTTTGGTCTCCGTTAAGCTACTACAGGTTTGTTCGGAAGTATTAGGTTTAGTATGTCTGACGATTGCACGGTTGGCCAGTGGTTTGCGATGATTTTACCTACTTTGGGATTGTCTGGGTGATAGGTCAGAATAAATGGTATCCTATCAACCTTTTCTATCTGTCCATATCTGAGTAGGTAATCACGGTTTGTTTGTTTGGCCCTTTGGATTGCCTCCGCAATCAGGTCTTTGTCGTAGCCTCGGTAAATTAAATGTTTAGCCAGCTCTTCAGACCTTTCTAGGAATCTTTCATCGTCGGAGCAAATTCTGCGTCTCCTCAATGCCTGGCGATATGGAATGTTCTTAACGCAGTGTTTTGGATGACAGCTGGTTGGGAGGAGATACTGGCGTTTGTCGGTTGGTTTCGAGTAGATGTCTGTGTGTAATTTGTTTTCCACCAGTCTGGTTGTTGTGTCCAGGAAAACATGGTTTGAGTTGGAAATTTCTGCCGTGAATTTTATTGAAGGATGGAAGTTGTTTGCCTTTGATATGAAGTCATCCAGACTTTCTCTTCCAAACTGCCATTTCACTACTATATCATCGATAAAGCGTATCCACTGGAATGGTGTAGGCTCAACCGATGCTAAGAGCTGACCCTCAAGTTTTCCCATGACAATGTTAGCATACGAAGGGGCCATTTTAGTACCCATTGCAGTTCCATTGATTTGTAGGTAGTTTTCTTCATTAAATTCAAAGTTGTTAAGTTTTAGGACAAGCTCCAGGAGTTGGACTAAGAAGTGTGTGGGTGGATTATTTACAGTTCTTGTTTTCCATGCTTCGCCACATGCCTGCAACCCTTCCTTGTACGGTATGTTGGTGTACAAAGATGTGACGTCTAAGGAAGCAAGTAATGTATCTGGCAAAAATGGTTCACTAGCTTTGCTTTTTATGAGATAATCTTTCGTGTCTTGAAGATATGATGGTAATTTGTGGACATGTGGTCTCATAAAATGATCTAAATAATCTGATATCCTTTCTGTGGGGTGCCCGTTACCTGAGATTATAGGTCTGCCAGGGTTTCCTTGTTTGTGGATTTCGGGTAGAAGATAAAATCTACCTACTCTTGGGTTTTCTGGGCTTAAGTAGTTTTTCGTTTGCTGGTCTATGTGTCTGCTTTGGTAGGCCTCGTCAATAATATTAGTGATGATTTTTGCATATTCCAGCGTTGGTTCATGATCCAGTTTTTGGTAGAACTTAGTTACTTAGTTGTCTACTTGCTTCACTAATGTAGTCTTCCCTATTCATAACGACAACAGCGGAACCCTTATCTGCAGACTTAATTATAATGTCTGTTCTGCTTTTCAGTGAGTGCAGGGCATCTGTTTCTTGTTTTGTCGAATTAGAATATTTGTTAGTATGGTTGATATGTCTGGAAGTATCGTTTTCAACCGAGTTGATAAAGGCTTCCAGATTCGGAATTGAACTTTTTGGTGGGGTCCAGTTACTTTTCTTTCTAAATGTGGGTTGGTCGCAGCTTATATTTTCCTTTGATTTGTTTGTTGGTTGCAAGGCAAAATGGGCTTTGAGTCTTAGTCGGCGGATGAACTCTTCGGTGTCATTCTCAAGCTTCCTTCTGTCGTATGTTTTTGGACGGGACAGAAACTCAAACCTTTCGATAAAAGTTTTATTTCTGCTTCAGTAAGTTCTAAATTGGAGACGTTGACTACTGTGTTAGTAACAGTTGCATTTGTGTTTGTTACAGAGTGCTTGCGATTCTTCCTGTTGCGGCGATTTTTCTTCTTACGGTTGTTTTAAGAAGAAATTTCGTATATTGAAGTTTCTTCACAACAGTCATTTGGTTGCAGATCATGACTTCTAAGTTTTCTATCTCTGACTTTGTATAGTTTCGAAGAGAGTCTTTGTTGACCGAGGCTACGACAAAGACCTGATTGCGGAGGCAATCCAAAGGGCCAAACAAACAAACCGTGATGACCTACTCAGATATGGACAGAAAGAAAAGGTTGATAGGATACCATTTATTCTGACCTATCACCCAGACAATCCCAAAGTAGGTCAAATCATCGCAAACCACTGGCCAACCGTGCAATCGTCAGACATACTAAACCTAATACTTCCGAACAAACATGTAGTAGCTTAGCGGAGACCAAAAAACCTAAAGGACATTCTAGTCAGGGCCAAGCTAACGCCAATCGCTAGTCAAAACCAACCTAGTCAATCTGGACCCTGTGGCGATAAAAGATGCAAAACCTGCCAACATATGATAGAGACCAAGACATTCACTAGCACAGTGACTAAAGAAAAACTTAACATACATGGTCCGAACAAAACGTGCAAAACAGAGAATGTGATTTATCTCATCACATGTAAGATCTGTGGCCTTCAGTACGTCGGAGAAACTGAAAAGCTACACAAAACGATAAACCTTCATAGATCTGATTGGATGACAACAAAGCTGTACAGAAGCCCGGTCGCAGAACACTTCTCCTCCCATGGCCACACTTTCAGAGACATATTACTTACCGCTATTGCTAACAACCACAGCTGGTGTTTCGAAACCAGGAAGGAAAAGGAATCATACTGGATACGCCGCCTTAGAACATTGAAACCAAGCGGTCTAAACCAAGAAGACTAGAAAATGAAAACTATGCACTAGTAGAATTTAACATTTTCTAAATCTTCTTATCCTAAATTTTTACTATACGAATAACCGGTATAGAACCAAATATCCGGGATATAATCTGCGTTACATATGTACAAAATGTTAAAATAGATGTCGCTTTGGCTTGTAGACTTTTAGGGAATTATACAACGTTTTCAGTTTCCGCAACTAGTCTATACAAGCTGGTTGTATTTATAGTTTTAGCATATGTGAAGACAGACATGTAGAGGTTTACAAACACAACCTTTTTGTGTTTATTTGTCGTATATATGTTCTGTATTTGCCTTTGAAAAAGACTCATTAAGAGTCGAAAGCGCTTAGGCTAGACTGACTGACTGATCTGTTATTATAGTCATGTGTCCACTCTCGTGTATTATGACTGGTTAAAGCCCTGAAAAGGGCTAGCGGCCTTCCCTCCTTTCGAGGCAGGGCTCACCCGTGTCTCAGTGCTCGACACTTTTTGTGCCCCGGCGCATGGGCGTAATAGCCCCCCCTAGATGGTTTACCACCTAAGTCGGACATCACCTTTTCGGTAATGTTGCTAATCTAGGGAGGCACTTAGCCCGAGGGCTGGGCTTTTGGTCTAGTGCTTGACCTTTTTCCACCAACCTTAAAACAGACCCTTTTGAGTGGCATTGACACAGTTCCACCGCCTCAACCCCCGGGCTCGGAAAAGGCAAAGGAAAGGATCCAGCAAAGGGCGGTACCATAGTTGATTCCTCTATCTTGTGGGTTGAAATTCTCTCCTTGTGTCTGGCTTACCCTGGGTCCACATAGTATTATTGGCTTTGAAAGTGTAACCTTTTCACTTTGTTTTTATGTGGCCCAAGGCGCTTCCTACTGCACTTCCTCATTCCTTGATTGTTGGTTCCCATGGTTTTCCTCGAGTTGACGGTGCCGGCAATGGACTTCGCTTCCGCCCACTAAGTTAAGTTTCTGTTTCCGCCCGTTGCCTATTGGGGGTGGGAGTTCCTATCATAGCCAAACATGCGTAAGCCACATACGAGTCGAATGAATAGGAGTTGTGAAATTTCCTATTAACTATTAGTGTTATGTTTTTGCGTACTATGCGTACCTGTAGTTCCAAAAGTTTGTGTCAAATTTGGAAGGTATAAGCTACCTTGTGAAATTTAGTGGTCTTAATTTGTTTGGTGGTAAGTTATATATTTTTTCCTTTCCAATCATCCCTTCAAGGGCCAAAAACAGGTAGTTGTTAACCTAAAAAGCTCTTTGTCAAAGTGAGCTTTATGTAAGGCATTTTGATTAAACTTATTTCACTACGCTGCTGTTAAATAAACAGCGAAGTGATAGTAGCAATCTTCTTTCTTCTTTCTTCTTTCTTTCTTTCTTCTTTCTTCGGCTGACCCTTTCCTTTTACAATAAATCGTGTGTAAATGAATTTGGTTATTTCTTGTGTCTTCTTTTCTTCGTTCTTCTTTATGTTCTTATCTTCTTACTTCTTTCTTCTTTCTTCTTCTGTTTCTTTGTTCTTTCTTCTGTTTTCATTGTCCTCTGTTCCTGTGTTCATTTGTTCTCCTGGAGCTCCTGAAAAACACGTCCGTCCTCTTCAAAGGCTGCAAACTCTCTCACCTCGCGCTTAGGCTAGTTAGTTACTAGTTTCGTACTGTTCGTCGTCAGTTTATTGCATCTATTTTAATTAATCCCTGACACACGTGATCCCTTGGTGGATCCAGTACGCTTGAAAGGGTTGTTATTCGCCATATGATTTGTATTCTTTATATATGTATGTATATGTATATATATATATATATATATATATATATATATATATATATATATATATATATATATATATATATATATATATATATATATATATATATATATATATATCGATACACATAGAGTCAATATTGCTATGGATACAGATACAGTTAATACGCTCATCCTTGGATCGAAATAAATACAACCGTTACACAGACAATCAATTTGGTCATCGATACACATACAATCAATTTGGTCATCGATACACATACAATCAATATGGTCATCGATACACATACAATCAATATGGTCATTGATACACATACAGTCAATGCTCTCATCAATACGCATACAGTCAATACTTTCATCGATAAGCATACAGTCAATGCTGTCATCGATAAACATACAGTCAATACGGTTATACGTATACGGTCAATACGGTTATGCGTACACTGTCAATACGGTTATACGTATACAGTCAATATGGTTATACGTATACAGTCAATAAAATTATACGTATACAGTAAATACAGTTATATGTATACAGTCAATACGTTTATACGTATACAGTCAACACGGTTATACGTATACAGTCAATACGGTTATACGTATACAGTCAATACCATCATCTATCTATCTATCTATCTATCTATCTATATATATATATATATATATATATATATATATATATATATATATATATATATATATATATATATATATATATATATATATATATATATATATCGATACACATAGAGTCAATATTGCCATGGATACGGATACAGTTAATACGGTCATCCTTGGATCGAAATAAATACAACCGTTACACATACAATCAATTTGGTCATCGATACACATACAATCAATATGGTCATCGATACACATACAATCAATATGGTCATTGATACACATACAGTCAATGCTCTCATCGATACACATACAGTCAATACTTTCATCGATAAGCATACAGTCAATGCTGTCAACGATAAACATACAGTCAATAAAGTTATACTTATACAGTCAATACGGTTATACGTATACGGTCAGTGCGGTTATACGTATACTGTCAATACGGTTATACGTATACAGTCAATACGGTAATACGTATACAGTCAATACGATTATATGCATACAGTAAATACGGTTATACGTATACAGTCAATACGTTTATACGTATACAGTCAACACGGTTATACGTATACAGTCAATACGGTTATACGTATACAGTCAATATGGTCATCTATAAATCAATTGTCCTATGGAAATTTAGCTATTATGCATACAGTCGCAATAATCATCAATATATATCCAGTTATTGTGATCACCGGTAGATTCAACGTCAATATGATCTACGACATATCGGTAAATATAGTCATAGATACAGATACAGTCAATATAATCATCGATTGGTCGGTCAATATAGTGATGGACAGATCGGTCAATATTATAATCGATAGGCTTGTCAATAATAATCACTGATAAATCGATCATTATAGTCATTGATAGGTCGGACAATAAAGTCATAGACAGATCGGTCAATGATAATTATAGATTGATCGGTAAATACATTTATCGATAGATCCTTATAACAAAGAAGCAAGTCAGGAGACTAAATGTAAGGAATTACAAACGCATTAAAAAGCAAAGTCAGGATTACAGCGTATTTTCTTATTTGCACACTTTGCAAACTACCCTGAGAAATTTAATAATCAGATCCATTGACATCAGTCAAAATTAACGGCATCAATGCTTCTAAAATATAAAGCATTTAAAAAAAAAATAAATAGTAAATAGGAACCACGTCCCTTCCAAATGTTACAATGCATCATCTAACATAATATTTGGTAATGCTCTGATCACATTTGCTTTTTTATGTCTCCACAATAAGCAATGAAATGACGAAGTTATATATTTGTTGTTCTTGTACATAAAGTATATCATAACGGACAACTGATATGTAAATATTCCTTTTGTAACTACTCTCTCCCTCTCCCCTCCCTCACTCCTTCCCTCCCCCTATCTATCTCTCTCTCTCTCTCTCTCTCTCTCTCTCTCTCTCTCTCTCTCTCTCTCTCTCTCTCTCTCTCTCTCTCTCTCTCTCATCGTTGCATAATTATATTCGATTCCATGTTCATTATTTATAAGACTTTTTTATTATTATATCGCACATAATATGAATGAGCATATGGGTTTATAAAAATGACTTATACGACTGGACATTAAGGTCTATAAAACTCACTTAATATGAATGGACATTAAGGTCTATAAAACTCACTTAATACGACTGAACATTAAGGTCTATAAAACTCACTTAATATGAATGGACATTAAGGTCTATAAAACTCACTTAATATGAATGGACATTAAGGTCTATAAAACTCACTTAATATGAATGGACATTAAGGTCTATAAAACTCACTTAATATGACTGAACATTAAGGTCTATAAAACTCACTTAATATGACTGAACATTAAGGTCTATAAAACTCACTTAATATGAATGGACATTAAGGTCTATAAAACTCACTTAATATGAATGGACATTAAGGTCTATAAAACTCACTTAATATGAATGGACATTAAGGTCTATAAAACTCACTTAATATGAATGGACATTAAGGTCTATAAAACTCACTTAATATGAATGGACATTAAGGTCTATAAAACTCACTTAATATGAATGGACATTAAGGTCTATAAAACTCACTTAATATGAATGGACATTAAGGTCTATAAAACTCATTTAATATGAATGGACATTAAGGTCTATAAAACTCACTTAATATGAATGGACATTAAGGTCTATAAAACTCACTTAATATGAATGGACATTAAGGTCTATAAAACTCACTTAATATGAATGGACATTAAGGTCTATAAAACTCACTTAATATGAATGGACATTAAGGTCTATAAAACTCACTTAATATGAATGGACATTAAGGTCTATAAAACTCACTTAATATGAATGGACATTAAGGTCTATAAAACTCACTTAATATGAATGGACATTAAGGTCTATAAAACTCACTTAATATGAATGGACATTAAGGTCTATAAAACTCACTTAATATGAATGGACATTAAGGTCTATAAAACTCACTTAATATGAATGGACATTAAGGTCTATAAAACTCACTTAATATGAATGGACATTAAGGTTTATGCGAATGAGGGTAAGGTAGTATACATATGTTTTAATAAGAATGAGCATGAGGGTGTACAGGGAATGATAATAAGAATGATTGATGGGGTCTATACGCATGACTTCATATGAAGGAGCATCAGGGTCTATACTAATGACTCTATAAATGGGTCCTAGAGTCTGTACTAATGACTCAATATGAATGGGTCCTAGGGTCTATACGAATGACTTAATATGAATGAGTCATAGGGTCTATACGAATGACTTAATATGAATGGGTCCTAGGGACTATACGAATGACTTCATATGAACGAGTCCTAGGGTCTATACGAATGACTTAATATGAATGAGTCCTAGGGTCTATACGAATGACTTAATATGAATGGGTCCTAGGGACTATACGAATGACTTCATATGAACGAGTCCTAGGGTCTATACGAATGACTTAATAGGAATGAGTCATAGAGTCTGTACGAATGACTTAATATGAATGGGTCCTAGGGACTATACGAATGACTTCATATGAACGAGTCCTAGGGTCTATACAAATGACTTGATATGAATGAGTACTAGGGTTTATGAATGACTTATTATGAATGAGTACTAGGGTCTATACGAATGACTTAATATGAAGGAGAACTGGGGTCTATACGAATGACTTAATATGAATGAGTACTAGGGTCTATACAAATGAATTGATATGAATGAGTACTGGGACTATACAAATGACTTATTATGAATGAGTACTAGGGTCTATACGAATGACTTAATATGAATGAGTACTGGGGTCTATACAAAATGACTTATTATGAATGAGTACTGGGGTCTATATAAAATGAATTGATATGAATGAGTACTAGGACTATACAAATGACTTAATATGAATGAGTACTAGGACTATACAAATGACTTAATATGAATGAGTACTGGGACTATACAAATGACTTAATATGAATGAGTACTGGGGTCTATACAAATGACTTAATATGAATGAGTACTGGGGTCTATTAGGAATGCCCTCATGATACTACATGCCACGTTATAATTGACAGATTTTTTTTGTATTTTACGTCTTTAATCACTTTGAAATTAACAAAGGAAATAATAGCTATTGTCATCAAGCCATGTAATAAAGATTGAGACGGAAGATATTTCTTTTTGATCGCGAATTGCAATTAAACATCTTACGCGATATATATGTAGTGTCATGACATTAAATGAAATAATTAATATCTTTAACAGAACTTTTGACAATCTGTCGTTGACACTTAAAATGACCGTGGTGTCAATATAATTCAACAATAGTTATCTCTTCCAGACACAATTTCTAACAAATTAGAAATTTTAGCAATTTCTCTAAAATAGGTTTAGTGTACAATTTGGTAAAAACCGAGTCGGAGTTCATATACCAATAGAAAAATAATTTTAATATATACGTAGTATACTAAAAAACTCATGAAATGAAATCAACATACAAATTAGGTCAAACAATAAGTTGATATTCAATTTATGGTCAACATAAACAGATCTCCATAAGATTTTGTTTTGTTTTGTGTGCAATTTCTGAAGATTTATTTTATGTCCCAACGAGTTTCGGTTGCGTAATTTCTACAATATATAAGCTAATTATAAGATTACGCCTGCACAAAAACGCTGAGCCTAAAGAGACACACGCTGGAATGGAACGTTTAGACACAACGTAACTCGGATTTATACACTGAGACAACGCTGAGATGGAATTCTTGGACACAACTGAACCTGGATTTATATACCGAGTGCATGCTGGGATGGAATGATTAGACACAACGAAACCCGGATTTATATACTGTGAACAAAAGATCTATGATATGTCAGTGTGTGTTTACAAAGACACACACAAATACACACAAATACACACACACACACACACACACACACACACATATATATATATATATATATATATATATATATATATATATATATATATATATATATATATATATATATATATATATACATACATACATACATACATACATACATACATACATACATAGTGTGAGAAATAATGAAGTACGTAAGAAATGAAATATATATATATATATATATATATATATATATATATATATATATATATATATATATATATATATATATATATATATATATATATATATATATATATATATTAAAACACGTATTTAACTAATATAACTGGCAGTGATCAAAGAAGAAAACTAATCCCTACTAGCAATGCAGCATCTGTAAACTTTATTTTTGCTGAGCGTTGTAAAAAGTAGAAATAAAGGAGTGTGTTTTGTTTTCAAACCATGATCTTCTCGTTTCTTTTGTGCCATCAAACATGTTTATATATCACACTGAAGCCCAAGCGATTAAATCAAACTTGTTTATATATCACACTGAAGCCCAAGTGATTAGCTCAAATAGCAATTTGTGTTATTGGGTCACTCATCAGCCATCAGTGTCTAACATCTACCGGCCAGTTCATTAGTTCATGGAGAAATATGTTTTTATATGTCGTACATCAACCATCAGTGTCTAACATCTATTGGCCAATTCATTAACTCTAAGAGGAATATGTGTCTATGTCACACTGTAGCCTGCCATATCATTGGTTATAATAGGAATATAGGTTTACTTATCACATTGCATACTCTCATATCATTAGCTATAATAGGAATATAGGTTTACTTATCACATTGCATACTCTCATATCATTAGCTATAATAGGAATATAGGTTTACTTATCACATTGCATACCATCATGTCATTAACTCTAAGAGGAATATTTGTTTATATGTCACATTGTGTACTACAACATTATTAGTTCTAAGACGAATATATGTATACTTGTCACAAAACCAACCAATATGTCATTGTTCTAAGAGAATTATGGGGAACCGTCACTATAAATAAGATATACTTGATTGTAGTAAGAGATATCAAAGGGTATCGCTTGAACAATATTTGACCCATTATGTCAAAGTCTGTCTCATTTAAAGAATCGGTGGAAGATGTTGTGTTGCCGAGAGATTTAATGTATACATTTCAATATACATTTGATAGCGAGAGCGTGAGTGAAATAACGAGGGATTGAATGATTATGTACTTATTCTTTTTGAAAAGTCACAATTAATATATTTAAAGAGAATACAATGATCATGAATCCGTACCGCCTGCAAGGAATGAGAATGCATGCGTACCATCTGCAAGAAATAATGACGCAATCCATCTATATGTCAGGATTGATCATACATCCATACCATCAGCAGGGCTTGAGTATGCAACCATACCATCAGCAAGGCTTGATTATATGCATCCAGACCATCAGCAAGGCTTGATTATTTGCATCCATACCATCAGAAAGGCTTGAGTATGCATCCATAGCATCCGCATGGCTTGATTATATGCATCCATAGCATCAGCAAGGCTTGAGAATGTATCCATACCATCAGCAGGGCTTCATTATATGCATCCATACCATCAGCAAGGCTTGAGCATGCATCCATACCATCAGCAAGGATTGATTTTATGCATCCATACCATCAGCAAGGCTTGAGTATGCATCCATACCATCAGCAAGGCTTGATTATATGCATCCATACCATCAGCAAGGCTTGATTATATACATCCATAGCATCAGCAAGGCTTGAGAATGTATCCATACCATCAGCAAGGCTTGCTTATTTGCATCCATACCATCAGAAAGGCTTGAGTATGCATCCATACCATCAGCAAGGCTTGATTATATGCATCCATAGCATCCGCATGGCTTGATTATATGCATCCATAGCATCAGCAAGGCTTGAGAATGTATCCATACCATCAGCAGGGCTTGATTATATGCATCCATACCATCAGCAAGGCTTGAGCATGCATCCATACCATCAGCAAGGATTGATTTTATGCATCCATAACAACAGCAAGCTTGAGTAAGCATCCATACCATCCGCAAGCTTAATTATGCATCCATACCATCAGCAAGGCTTGAGTATGCATCCATTCCATCTGCAAGGATTAATAATATGCATCCATACCATCAACAAGGCTTGAGTATGCATCCATACCATCAGCAGGTCTTGCGTATGCAACCATACAATCAGCAAGGCTTGTGTATTCATTCATACAATCAGCAAGCTTGAGTATGCATCCATACCATCGGCAGGGCTTGAGTATGCATCCATAGCATCAGCAAGGCTTGAGTATGCATCCATAGCATCAGCAAGGCTTGAGTATGCAACCATACCATCAGAAAGGCTTGAGTATGCATCCATACCATCAGCAAGGCTTGATTATGCATCCATACCATCAGCAAGGCTTTAGTATGCATCCATAGCATCAGCAAGGCTTGAGAATGAATCCATACTATCTGCAAGGCTTGATTATATGCATCCATAGCATCTGCAAGGCTTGATTTTATGCATCCATACCATCAGCAAAGCTTGAGTATGCTACCATACCATCTGCAAGGCTTTATTATATGCATCCATATCATCAGCAAGAATTGATTATATGCATCTATAGCATCAGCAAAGCTTGATTATATGCATCCCTAGCATCAGCATGGTTTGAGTATGCAACCATATCATCAGCAAGGCTTGATCATATGCATCCATACCATCAGCAAGGCTTGATTATATGCATCCATACCATCAGCAAGGCTTGATAATTTGCATCCATACCATCAACAAGGCTTGAGTATGCATTCATACAATCAGCAAAGCTTGAGTATGCATCCATACCAACAGCAGGGCTTGCGTATGCAACCATACGATCAGCAAGGCTTGGGTATGCATCCATACCATCAACAAGGCTTGAGTATGCATTCATACAATCAGCAAAGCTTGAGTATGCATCCATACCATCTGCAAGGCTTGATTATATGCATCCAGACCATCAGCAAAGCTTGATTATATGCATCCATGCCATCAGCAGGGCTTGATTATATGCATACATACCATCAGCAGGGCTTGCGTATGCAACCATACGATCAGCAAGGCTTGAGTATGCATCCATACCATCAGCAAGCTTGAGTATGCATCCATACCATCAGCAGGGCTTGCGTATGCATCCATAGCATCAGCAAGGCTTGATTATATGCATCCATACCATCAGCAAGGCTTGATTATATGCATCCATACCATCAGCAGGGCTTGACTATATGCATCCAGACCATCAGCAAGGCTTGATTATATGCATCCATACCATCAGCAAGGCTTGATTATATGCATCCATACCATCAGCAAGGCTTGATTATATGCATCCATACCATCAGCAAGGCTTGATTATATGCATCCATACCATCAGCAAGGCTTGATTATATGCATCCATACCATCAGCAAGGCTTGAGTATGCATCCATACCATCAGCAAGGCTTGATTATATGCATCCATACCATCAGCAAGGCTTGATTATATGCATCCATACCATCAGCAGGGCTTGCGTATGCAACCATACGATCAGCAAGGCTTGAGTATGCATCCATACCATCAGCAAGCTTGAGTATGCATCCATACCATCAGCAGGGCTTGCGTATTCATCTATAGCATCAGCAAGGCTTGATTATATGCATCCATACCATCAGCAAGGCTTGATTATATGCATCCATACCATCAGCAAGGCTTGATTATATGCATCCATACCATCAGCAAGGCTTGAGTATGCATCCATACCATCAGCAAGGCTTGAGTATGCATCCATACCATCAGCAGGGCTTGCGTATGCATCCATAGCATCAGCAAGGCTTGATTATATGCATCCATACCATCAGCAAGGCTTGATTATATGCATCCATACCATCAGCAAGGCTTGATTATATGCATCCATACCATCAGCAGGGCTTGACTATGCAACCATACAATCAGCAAGGCTTGAGTATGCATCCATACCATCTGCAAGTCTTGATTATATGCATCCATACCATCAGCAGGGCTTGAGTATGCAACCATACAATCAGCAAGGGTTGAATATGCATCCATACCATCTGCAAGGCTTGATCATACATCCATACCATCAGCAGGGCTTGAGTATGCATCCATACCATCAGCTAGCTTGAGTATGCATCCATAGCATCAGCAATGCTTGAGTATGCATCCATACCATCGGCAATGCTTGAGTATGCATTCATACCATCAGCAATGCTTGAGTATGCATCCATACCATCGGCAATGCTTGAGTATGCATCCATACCATCGGCAAAGCTTGAGTATGCATTCATACCATCAGCAATGCTTGAGCAATGTTTGAGTATGCATCCAAACCGTCTGCAAGGAATGACCATGCTTTTATTCCGTCTGCAAAGTTTGATCACGCATCCATATCGTCGTAAATGAGTGGTACTGCATAATGTACTGTCTGCAAGGATTTCAATTTAATCTTATTTTCCTCATTGCAGCAGGAATATGATTCAACTGTTATCTTTATTAAATATCAACTGAACCATATTGATATGTAGGCAACTAAATATCAACTGAACCATATTGATATTTTAGACAATTAAATATCAACTGAAACATATTGATATGTAGACAATTAAATATCAACTGAACCACATTGATATGTAGACAATTAAAAATCAACTAAACCATATTGATATGTAGACAATAAAAGAACAAAATAAACCAAATGAAACCAAAACAAAAGCCTACGCCCACGACACACAAAACAAAAGAAAAGACTCAAACCAAATAAAACCAATCCAAATATCCAAATAATCCAAAAACAATAATGACATCTGATGAACATCTGGAGGCCACACCGTGAACTGTATTTCATCTTAACTCATCACTTAAACACTTTGTATAAACATGTACGGATGTAACTACATTCTAAATATCCTTTTGATATCCAGATTTGTGATATTGTAACGTCTTTGGTAATAAAATTCATATAAGTGATAAAACTGTTACGAAAAGTCATAACTGCTTTGATATCAGCAAAAACTTGAATACAAGGCAAGGTAAATTAATTTGCGTTCTCAAAGGTAAAAGAGACAATATAGAATCAAATGTTAGAATCAAATGTTTATCGAATGCACGGCGACCTTTTCTGCCCTTTGAAATTGTCACCAAACCATCAAACTGATCACTTCTGTACATATTATGTCGACTCCACCATTTACATGAGACCTTATTTTGTCGTTGTTTGTTTGTTTGATTGTTTATTTTGATTATAAAGTTTTTATAATACGCAACACAACCGCAAAATCAGTGTACATTTTATAGCATGAGACACAAGGCTAACCTCATAAAGGTGGTTTATTTCCGGTATTTCTCACTTGTACAACATCATTGCATTGGTGGATAAATATCCAAATTATGTTGCCTTACTTTTGTTCCTCAGTAAAGTCTGGATGGAAAAAAAACAGTATGAACTTTAATGCAGTCAATGCAATGACACTGAAAAGATCTTACAATTGCCAGAAAGCCAAGATAAAAAGTCAACCACTAGCGTTGTAGTCCTCTTGAATATTGTGTCGTGACCTATGACCTATTTATATTTCTGTATGAAACGTTCACAGTCCTTTAAGGACACACGGTACTAATTCTATGGAAGAACTGTGAACTAGTTTTGATATGGGTGAAGAAATAATAGAGTATATACGGGTTTGGTGGTCCATAATTGGTTAATAATGAAAAGTAAAATTTTATTAAAATATCTTTTGAAAGCTTATCCTATGTGTAATTTAAAAAATAAATATAGACAAATTTATATTGATGCGATTTTAGTATTTTTAAAGACTTGTCTTAGGATTACTCAATAATGAAAGTAGCACTTGATTCGCTTGGTGCTGAATCAATAACATGGACTTCATGCATATGTAGGTCAAGAAAATGCCGCGGCTCATATGGTGTTCTCCACACAGAAGCTTGCACCAAGGATAGTTGTGCATGGAGAAATATATGTCCGATCATCAGTACCCAGAAATTTTAAATTATTGAATTTTAAATATGATGGTGTTTACATATGTTTACTATGGGAGTTGAATTAGTAACGTGACTCCTTAAGACAGATACATAAAACTATTACTGCATGAATTTATCTCTATATTACTGCATGAATTTATCTCTATATTACTGCATGAATTTATCTCTATATTACTGCATGAGTTTATCGCTATATTACTGCATGGGTGTATCTATATTACTGCATGAGTTTATATTACTGCATGAGTTTATCTCTATATTACTGCATGAGTTTATCTCTATATTACTGCATGAGTTTACATCTATATTACTGCATGAGTTTATCTCTATATTACTGCATGAGTTTACATCTATATTACTGCATGAGTTTATCTCTATCTTACTGCATGAGTTTATCTCTATATTACTGCATGAGTTTATCTCGATATTACTGCATGAGTTTATCTCCATCTTACGTCAGCAAAATTTAATAACATTTTGCATTATATTGGTTCTTCAAAATTCAAGACAGGGGTTGGGGGTTTGGGTGGGGTACAAAAGAGCAAGTGTTATTTATCTGAGCTTATCATTTTGCAAGAGAGATATCGTTTAAAACATTGTCATTCAGCTACTGAGGCATCACCGATAGTTAGACGCGTATCAAAGTTCTCACTACGAGTCACGTCTGATGTCTACAACCACATATTAGTTTGTCAATTCGGACATAATTTCAAATAGATCAAGTACTTTTACAATATGTTTAAAACCAATTTGCTTTTAACGTAAGTGAAGTAGAGATTGAATTTTGTTAAATTTACCGCAACATATGTAATTAACCATCCTATTTGCACACGGCAGTGTTCAATTAATTATCAGGTGTGTATCGGAATTGACTGGAAATAATGCGTTTGAACAGAGGTTGCACGATTTGTAATCCTGTAATTGTTTGCTTGCTTCAGAATAGCACTGTTATCTTCTTAGATTTAATGATTGGTGTTTGTGAAACAGGGATGATTCTGAAATGTGTTTCTGGAACTCTTATTAAATATTTTCTAGCTAGGGAATGGAATGGTAAATTTATCATAGGTGAAAAGTTAAGTGATTTACATTTTATCTTCAATGAATTGCTACGGGAATTAAGATCGTCAAACAATTACTTAAATTTGTCTACTTTGTAATGAGACGCAAAGCAATAATTATTTATTAATTATTAATTGATTATCCAAACAGGCTAAGACTTCCAAGCTTATGTTGAACAACAACAACAACAACAACAACAACAACAATAATAATAATAATAATAATAATAATAATAATAATAATAATAATACGGTATTTAAAGAGGGTAACACAATTAGCTATAGAACTAATCTACATTGAGGGCCTTAGAGTGATAACTTATATCTTGTAAAATGAGCATTTGTTGTCTCTATCTCTCTTGCCTGACAAGAAATCGAGAGTTCTGTAGATCTACAGATCGTTCTGTCATCTATAATCAGCATTTTGTCCTAAGCTACGATTCAACCACGTGATCGTGCCTTAAAGGCAATTGCTGTAGTACTTCAGTCTGTGAATAATAGATATGTTTTCAAATAAAACGCGATATTGTCACTCAACAGTCAGACGAGTCATTAACTCTGGAAAATATATGAGAGATGGCCACGAACAAGTTGAAAAAGTAAATTGTATTGGAGTATATTAAAATGTCTCTCTGGAACAATTGTTACCTCGTTGTGTTGTGATTACAAAAGGATGGGACAGTTATAGTGACACCATCGGTTCCTTAGAGTAGAATCTAACGACTAGACTTTAATATTTATCTAATTTTTAATAAATACAATAAATTATATAGTAATACAGACAATAAAAAATATTACTGCATTCGTTCTTTTTAAACGATTATTCCACGGATCATGTTTTCAACATTCTTTGACTGCCTCATGCAATTTGATTGACTGGTTTCGTGATAGATTTCGTTTAGTCAAGTTTAAGAACGGGATGAAAAATTGGTTCTGCCGAACTGACAGAGAGAAATCAACGTCCATAACATCTCATCGAACACCCTGGCATACAGTCTTTTAAAACAAGTGAAATATAATACCACACAAATCATCGCAATCGTACTTTGGAAGACCTGCATGGTTGTACAAATTGATTTCAGCGGCAATCAATATTTCCCTTTGGCATGAAAATAATCGAAAATCTAAATTAAATTTTTAACAATGAAATGCATTTACGGTTAAATTGAAACGCTTTAACCATAGCAATTGTCAGAATCACCGGCACCTAGGGCGAAATAAAATTATTTTATGTATCGATGATACCAAAGAGGAATTGTAATACGTAAGGAAAATAAGCTAAAAATATTAGTATTACGTATTTCATCGCTTCAGATTATTAATTGTTTTCAGGTTGATCTGTTTTGAGCATGCATGCAAGCACAGCTACAAATACCATAGTGTTCCACATATAGAGTGTCTGAAGTGGATGGCATCAAATGCGTCGAAAGAAGCATGTGAAAATCTGTAAGTTTGCCAATCAAAGCATATATTCCTTTTTATTGTGTTCAGTCGGTTTGATATGCAGGTATTATAGAAACTGCAGTTATTGCTAAATACGTTATTTAGTGTGGAAGCGACCATGTTAATGTTATTGCCAAATATGTTATTTGATGTGGAAGCATTATCGAGCCTGTTTAGAGTATTGCCAAATACGTTATCTATGTGTTGGTAATATAGATCATTTAGAATTGCTAGGTACGTTATTCGGTATGGAAACAGTATAAATCATTTAGTGTTGCTAGGTACGTTATTCGGTATGGAATCAGTATAGATCATTTAGCATTGCTATGCACGTTATTCGGTATGGAAACAGTATAAATCATTTAGTATTGCTAGGTACTTTATTCGGCATGTAATCAGTATGTCTCATTTAGCATTGCTAGGTCCGTCATTCGGTATGGATTCAGTATAAAGCTTTCAGCATTGCTAGGTACGTTATTCGGTATGGAATCAGTATATCTCATTTAGAATTGCTAGGTATGTTTTTCGGTAGGGAATCTGTATAGATCATTTAGCATTGCTAGGTACGTTTTTTGGTATGGAATCAGTATAGATCATTTTGCATTGCTAGGTACGTTATTCGGTATGGAATCAGTATAGATCATTTAGCATTGCTAGGTACGTTATTCGGTATGGAATCAGTATAGATCATTTAGCATTGCTAGGTACGTTATTCGGTATGGAATAAGTATAGATCATTTTGTATTGCTAGGTACGTTAGTCGGTATGATTCAGTATAAATCATTTAGCATCGCTAGGTACGTTATTCGGTATGGAATCAGTATAGATCATTTAGCATTGCTAGGTACGTTATTCAGCATGGAATCAGTATAGATCATTTAGAATTGATAGGTACGTTTTTCGGTATTGAATCAGTATAGATCATTTAGTATTGCCAAATTAGCTACTTGATGTGGAAGCAGTATCGACCCTGTAACGATTCCCATATACTTTTTTTGGTTTTCAGGTAGTATATATTGTAAAAGTATTGCTAGGGACGTTATTTGGTATAGAAGTGTTACAGAAATCATGGATATATTGCCGAAATATGTTATTTGTTACGGAATCAATTTAGATCCTGTAAAGTTTGTCAGATACATTATTTAATACGCAGTTAGTATGTGCTCTGTAAATATTGCCAAATACATTATTTGATATGTAGGTAGTATGGGCAATGTAAATATTGCCAAATACAATATTTGATATGTTGGTAGTATGGGCAACGTAAATATTGCCAAATACATTATTTGATATGTAGGTAATATGGACAATGTAAATATTGCCAGATAAGTTATTTCATAAGCAGGTAGTAGACCATGTAAGTAAATAATGCGTACGTGGAAATGATTCTTCGTCATAATTCCAGGATAAATAATCCCTTTCGGAGCACATTTGATTTATACCCATTATCTTTCGTTTCCGAAACGCATGCTGACAATTGCATTGATGAAAACTCTTGGTAAAACATACTGATGACTTCAGAACTGGTAATGTAACGACACTGGGTGTCTTCAAAACAGGCAATATAATGACATGGATGACACTGTAATAACACCTAATTGCCATTCGGACAACCCCTATTTTGAAACAGTTTTATCTCAGCAGTTTCAATTGTTTTATATATTTAACTGAACAACTAAATACAGTGACTTAAATGAATGAATAATTTCATCATCATCATCATGATCATCATGATCATCATCATCATCATCATCATCATCATCATCATCATCATCATCATCATTATCATCATCATCATCATTAACCCAAGAGGTCGTTGTGGCACCACAGTTTACTTTACAATCAATTCTCTCCATCTTTCCCTGTTATCTGCTGCCCTTTGGATATCCTCAAATTCCATGCCTGTCCACTCCTTAATATTGTCTTCCTACCTCGTTCTCTGTCTGCCTCGTCTTATGTACCCTCACACTGTGCCTTGCAAGATAGTTTTTGCCAGTCCAGATGATCTTGAGACATGGCCGTATCACTTCAGTTGTAAATAGGTCTTCATAGGATCCGATAGTTTGTTGGATCTTGTTGTAGACTTCTTCGTTGGTTACATGGTCAATGTATGAGATGCCCAAGATCTTGTGGTAACATCCCATTTCGAAGGTTTGAAATTATCTAGTGTCATTACCTTGCCAGTGTTGTAATCTTCTACTGTTATTAAATTGCCTGTTTTGAAGTCAACCAGTGTCATTACATGATGATGATGATGATGATGATGATGATGATGATGATGATGATGATTATGGCGGTGCTGTAATAAACTGGTTGACTTCAAGACAGGCAATGTAATGACACTGGGTTGCTTCAAAACACACAATGTAATGACATTAGATGACTTCAACACAGTCAATGTAATGAACTTAGACGATTTTAAAACGGGCATTGTAATTACACTGGATAGCTTCAAAACTGGCATTGTAATTACACTGGATAACTTCAAAACGGGCATTGTAATTACACTGGATAACTTCAAAACGGGCATTGTAATGACACTGGATAACTTCAAAACGGGCATTGTAATGACACTGGATAACTTCAAAACGGGCATTGTAATTACACTGGATAACTTCAAAACGGGCATTGTAATGACACTGAATAACTTCAAAACAGGCTATGTGATGACACTGGGTGACTTCTATACTTGCATGCACTGTAAAGAAACTGAACAGATCGGAATCAACATTTTCTTTAAACACGTAATTTAATGCTAAATCAAGTATGCTTTCTTGGCGCAGCTTCAAATGCTATACATGAATGAAGGTGCATACAGCTGTGTAATGTTGGATCAATATCGAACAGGAATAACTATAATTCGTTTTAGTATCTACAGCCTTACTTTAGTCTTTGCATCGTGCTAACTGACAAAAGAGTTTCGCGGTAAGTCTCAATGCTTTTGCCATGAACTTAATGTGACCAAGGCAAGACATTATCCTTCTAAAAATGCCACTAATAACGCTGCTATTTAAGTAATCATTCCTCCAAGTCACTGTATTTAGTCGTTCAGCTAAATATATGGTTCAATTGGAATTGATCAGAGATCACTGTCTCTAAAAAAGAGTAATGCGAATGGCAATTAGGTAATTTGACCATGGGCCTGAATGCCATTGTTTGATTGGTTTCATTTGACGACGGTACCTGAGGTACAATTTGGCAACATTGATTGAAACTGATGGGACGAAATGAATGTTCATACAGCCAGGGAATTATTCTTTGGTCGTTTAGTGTTGTTGGCCAAAGGTAAAAAATGTTCAGAGATTGCATATCGCCTTGTATCATTGAGGAAAGACTTTGCTATTGAATTAGGCTTTACTAGTGAAAATATCTAATAGAAAGGAATATTTAAGCATAAAACTACTTCGCACACAAAGGAGCTTAGTTTGTCTTCCAAAGCAGATTAATTTATTGCATTATGGGATTGCAAGACTGGCTCTCATTCAGAAGGATTTGCATATGACTAAAAATGTGTTACACATGGTCATGAGTAATCGGAGCATCTTTGTCTCTTTCTAATGATAATTTAGACTATCCGAAAGACACGAGACTTTCTTAGCCATAATATGCAGAAGAATGAGAATTTTTCGATTGGGTCATGAAATAACGATAGCACATATAAGCCATCTGGTTGCTTCGTGTAGGGCGAGTTCCATTTCAAGACGTCTAATATCATTTTTCAGTATTTAATTTATTAAGAAATGTTTCGACTATAGAAAACTTAAGGTAGGCTTGTGCTTTTTGAAACAAGACGGGACTTTATATTATCATAGGGAACGTTTTCCTCTTCACGTTGTATCTTCCAATGCAGATGAATATTTCTCTTTGCTTTTCCATATGTCCGAACTTTTCTAATGGGACAATAGGACAATGACAATTTTGTTGAAAAGAAGTGCAAAGTTATTGCGTGCTACTAATAGCAATGATTCTTATACATTATTCACAAATGCGCAGTTTTAATAATATGTAGAAAACTTGAAATCTTAGTCTAAACTCATTAGCACACATGATATTATTCTGTTCAACAATATCTTGCCATCCATTTTGTAGCAGTCTGGACGTGGAAGACATCTTTGGTATGGGCAAGACATGTCTAATAAAGGTTATTTGAAATGGGTAATGCTAAATGGTTACCTGACATTATATATAAATAATTAGACCAAAGATTTCTGGTAGTCATACCTGCCATGGAAACTTAGGAATGACATAAATGTCAATATGTGTCGTCCAGTTTTATGTGGGGTGTGGGTGGGGGAGTGGGGGAGCAATGTGGACTTTTCAATTGGAAATTGGCTTTCAAGTCATCAGTGCGCTGAGTGACCTCACAGACTCAGACGGTCATCTATCCAGCCTCTGTGATATGAAAATACGTGCATAGATCTGGACGTAAACAAACGGCATCTGCAGAAAGAAAACTAAATCCATTTTTCGAGCTTGATCGGAAGTCTTCATAATAATCATGAATATTTACCTTATTTTAGAGTGTTTTCTAAAGAGCTAAATGCAACCAATATGTGTGCGTGCTTTTGGGGCTTTTGTTAAACACAAATTATTGTGGCAAAAGCTAATATCCCTCTTCAACGCCTTAGGTCTCTCTCTCTCTCTCTCTCTCTCTCTCTCTCTCTCTCTCTCTCTCTCTCTCTCTCTCTCTCTCTCTCTCTCTCTCTCTCTCTCTCTCACAGACGAAAATGCATCTTTTATAGTCTACACAAAAAGTTTAAGTTTTAGTCAAACCATGAATCCCAGTGCTAATCCAGCCCTTAATTAAGAACTGCGTTGATATATAATCACGCTGTGCTTAATTTGTGGCTTTCTCATTGTTGGTGATGCCACTTGAAAAATGTTTTTATCTAGTACGCGTTTGAAATATCGAACTAAAGAAAATATGTACAATGAACAAAGAAAACAACACTGATTCAATGTTATAACCATACGTATTTAATACAGTATCGTTACATTTTTGGAATAACATGTATCATGATTTCTATGATAAAATATAGATCATTCGTATCTTGCCGTAAATCCGAAAGGAGAAAGTGTTCAGCACAGTTATTTACATCAAACTATAAAATATTTGTGGGAAACAAAGATGTATTCCATGAAAGGAATGGTTTATTTTTGTACCATAATAATATATATGACAGAGTTTGTAGCATTCCAATATATGTATGATCGTGTTTTCCAGTGTAGAATACATGGTTGATACCTATTATCCATCACGTGATAGTTATTTTGCAGTACAAGATGTCCAAATAGTGTTTTGATTGGCGACAAAACCCTTTGACTTACTTTTATGGGGTAATTTTATACATGACTTTCCGATTATCTGATATTATTTATCTCCTATAAATTTAGTAGTTTACGTTTTAAATTCATGTCCATGTTTGGTTCGATTTTTCTGGTGTAAACAAAACAAGTAATCATAGAAATAGATTTGAATATGGCTGACATGTACCGTGTGAAGCAATCATTATATCCTCGTATGGTTCCATTGCGATCGAAAGTAGTTTCGAATCCCTAAAAGATATTCGGATATAATTGTATGTTTCCATTGCGAGCGAAGTAGCTTTGAATCATTGAAAGATGATCGGATATAATTGAAGATATATTAGTAAATGATTGGAAGTTGAATGAAACTAAGAATTCCCCAAAAGCAGAGGGAAATACTCAGGGAGTTAAGATTTACATTTATTTGCTTTGCTTTGTATTTTAATACGCAATTGTTAACTTGTACGTGACAAGAGTAGTCATGCATTTGCGTTCTAACAAAAGCCTTTAACTTTTCTTATTTGTTATTGTATCATTCCTGGCTGCTTTCCAGCTAAACTTACCTTCTTCCTTATTGATTTTGTTCTGTTGGGTCCAGTCTAACTAAACCTGGCCATACAATAGTGAAAATAAAACTAGTGACCTTGGCCATCCAAGGGTTAAAACGTCAGCAAACAAAAACCATGGAAGACTTCCCGGTTGTACAGCCAAAATGAAACCACGATGAAAAATTCCCAACGGTATATAACAAAAATCGACAATGTAAAATTTCAGGAATTTGCCTGATCCAATCCACTTGATGTCTCTAATTACAGAATACGTTCGCAGTGGCAATACACAATAGACACTTTTGGTGGTTTTCATTGCAGCAAGCCAGGAAAGTTGCCAACGTATACAACATTTACGTCTATTGATGACTGGAAAGAGCGAATAATAGATCCATAATCAAATAAAATCTCCCAGTGCTTTAACGTATGCAATATCTACCAGATTTACCCATTTTTGCCTCGTCAAATTACTCATTTATCACCACTGGTTTTGAATTATCTGTACAGGAGACTTTTAAAAAATATTTTAAGTGACAATCCAGTTTTCGATCAAACAATACTTCAGACCATTTCTCTCAAATATGATCTACAAGCTGGCATCTTATTTCCAGTATACCATACCTCTTTTTCTCCCGCTATTCCAAACTTTTTTCAACTTTTTTCATGTCGTTATCTATTAATCTTACACCCACCAGTTATCTTTAATCATTTTGTGTTAAAAAATTGTTTGTGTAGAAAAAAATCATTGATACTTTGAAAGAGCTGATTATCTGATCCATAAACTTATTAAATTGGAAATTATTTAAAAGAAAGTATCAAACATTTCTAAATTTAATTTCATTTAACATAACAATTAATGACCGTCATTGATACGTATCTGCTATTTAAATGGGTGTGAAAAATAAACAGGCCGACTTTATGTTATACAACATATTGAATTTTATTTCTTTGTAACTTGATGGGGGATGAAGAGCGGGAAGGCGAGTGGTTTAAGGTCAACTTTCGCAGATCACTGACATTTCAACTCTATCCGAATGGGTGCGAGAAAGTTTGCAGTAGCTTCCTGTGGCTTGCTGATGTTAATCAGGGTTTTCATGGGTTCTGTTTCCATAAAATATTCTGACAACATGTTTAACCACAAAATCAAACCATACCTTTATCATATAAACGTCAATGAGCCAGTTTTCATGACATTTTCATGAAGACCAGAGCTATGCATCGATATGGCAAGAAACAAATGTTGCTGTCAACGATAGTATTTATGTTTTAGATGCAGAATGTCAGTAGCTAATTCCTTTCAAATCGTGACTGAAACGTGAGACATGAAAGTCAAGCTGTTTATATTTCTACGAGTAACATGATGAAGATCTCCATAGAAACCACGAATAACATATTAAGGATCCCTGTAGATACCGTAAGTTACATAATGTCGATCACTGTAGACACTGTGAGTAACATAATGAAGATCTCTATAGAAACCACGAATAACATATTAAGGATCCCTGTAGATACCGTAAGTTACATAATGTCGATCACTGTAGACACTGTGAGTAACATACTGAAGATCTCTATAGAAACCACGAATAACATATTAAGGATTCCTGTAGATACCGTAAGTTACATAATGTCGATCACTGTAGACACTGTGAGTAACATACTGAAGATCTCTATAGAAACCACGAATAACATATTAAGGATCCCTGTAGATACCGTAAGTTACATAATGTCGATCACTGTAGACACTGTGAGTAACATGATGAAGATCTCTATAGAAACCACGAATAACATATTAAGGATCTCTGTAGATACCGTAAGTTACATAATGTCGATCACTGTAGACACTGTGAGTAACATGATGAAGATCTCTATAGAAACCACGAATAACATATTAAGGATCCCTGTAGATACCGTAAGTTACATAATGTCGATCACTGTAGACACTGAGTAACATACTGAAGATCTCTGCAAACACTGTAACATAATAAAGACATATGTAGGCACTATGAGTAACATGATGAAGATATCTGTAGACACTGTAACATAATAAAGACATATGCAGGCACTATGAGTAACATGATGAAGGTCTCTGTAGACACTGTAACATAATAAAGACCTGTAGGCACTATGAGTAACATGAAGATCTCTAGACAATGTAACATGATAAATACATATCAGTAACAAAAAGATGTTTGAAGACACTACGAGTAACCTTTTAAAGATCATTGTTTTTCAGACGCGAGGCGATTAGAATTGCTACGGATGTAAGAATATACCAAAATGAAAATTCAAGCTTTTTTCAATACTGGAACAAATGTTCTCCACCCTATCAACTGACCCGAAGATAACGAGTATAACATCGCAGACACCAAACAAAATATGTGACTAAAATTCTTTTCATATCATATTTTATCCAAGAGCTTCTTTATGTTCATCATCTGTATATAAACCTCAATGTTGTTTGCTTGCTTGGTTAATTTATACATTAATGTTTAACGGTATATCAACACAAAAATATTTAGCGTTCATAGACGATTGAACCAAAAGTGTCTTGCCCATTTGATCTGGTTTGGACAAGATTTGAACATACAGCCTTCTGGGCGTTAGGCCGACACGACAACACTGGCCTGTTGCGATTCCCATTCATCATACAGAAACCGTTTTCAAGCTCTCAAAGACCAGTCTACCATAAAAAAGATGGTAAGTGTGATGGCACAATTTGAAACATATTTTGTAACGTCATTTTTGTTGAATTAATATTGTAACACACCACAACTGTCACTAATCTGCCAGTCTTATCTAACCAGACCTCGCATGTATCCCCCTCGGATCTTAGTCATAGATTTCTCGATATTATGGGAGAGTCTAATTGAACAAGACGATTAGCTTATCTGTTTCTTATTCATCATCAGCATAACATTCTCACAATGAATGCAGCAGAAATTAACACAATGGAGCGAGTTGCCTCCCCTAACATTAGGAGGCACTTCGTGGGGAGACATCATTTGTTTCGTGTTTTTATATGTCCCTATCTATCAAAGGAAATTGGTTGTTGTTCAAATGGTCACACGCTTGTCGTCTTCAAAACAAAGAAGGATTCTTCCACAATGACAGTTTAATGTATAGGCAATGGACTTGAACCAATTAATTGATCTTTGTACTTTTATATGATGCGAGACAGTTTTTGCTTTCTTCCTCTATATCAATAGATACACGTTCTTAAGCTTGTGAACAAATTCGTATAAAACACAATAGATACACAAAACAAAATGTTGCAGTGAATTAATAAAATTACTAGATAACATAGACCTAGCTAATCTGTAAGGTTGTAAGGTAAATTAACTAACGCAGGTGAATTCTATCAAGAGTGGAAATAAATATATAGAACTCCAGTAGGTAAATTGAGAGTCATATGAATATTCATTTTAAATTTGCCTTAAAGATTGTTGGTTCTGTTGACTATGAGAAGGCCTCTCCAATAATGTTCACCGTATCAATCACCGTAAGAAACATTATAACGAAACAGTCGTTTCCTTTTTATTTATGTGTTTGTGTATGTGAAAATAGTAGTTAATGAGACAAAAACACAAGTTTTAGCATTCAGTGAATGACAGGACTTTGTCAAAGGTTCTCTCCAAACTTGTTAAAACATGACGGAATTTCATTTTATATACGTTGCAATACTTCTATATAGTAAACTTCATCGGCAATAAATCGAAACAAGTTCATACAAATCTAAGTTGTGGCCTTACAAAATATATAAGAAAACAATCTTTACGTTTGTATATATCAGGTGCAAATCGTTTAAGGAGGGTGGTAGGCTGAACAAGTACGCAAGGGGTCTTTGAGATCGAACACCTCGTTGAGAAACCTAGAAAACCCTAACATTATAAACCTTTGCACTCGTAAAAGATTTGGTGAAATTGTCATAACATTTCACTGTAAAATATAGGTATGGCTTCATTACGTACTGTTATTTAGCCTTTCAATTATCCCATCTAAAATGGGTTAGAAGAGTAAAAAGTTAATTGTGTGGGTTCCTTCCGAGAATAAATACCTCTTCTATTTTACACGATAATGGAAAGCGTGTGGATTGGAAAAGACACCAAACATTATTCTGAAAACAAAAACAATATCTATTTTCACGCAACAAAACGAATACGTCCATCCTGTATGACAGGTCACAGCCTGCATTACGTTTTTCACTAGAAAATAGACTATAGTGATTAATATGTCTACAAGAGAGACAGGAAATGTTTCTTATGTTAATTTTCATTTATAGTGAATCTCCTAGCTATTTCAGTAGAAAAGACAACATTTATCAACAAAATAACGTTTGCATTCTTTTTATAAATTGGTACAGCTAGGTATACACTTTCCAATTGACATTCACAACTCGGTCTACTCTTTCCAATTGCCATTTAATAAACTAGTTTGCCCTGTCATTGAATTCAGTTTTATTTCCTGGCTTCTCGTATTTGAAAAAAAGTATTCATTCTGTACCGTATTGCAAGATACAAATATTGTAAAAGCCTACTGTTCAAGAGAGGAAAATCGGATTACCGTTGCTACAGATCTATACTTGCCACCATTGTTTTGAACTGACAATCAAAGATAAATGTGCACATTATTAATCATAATACTGAATCCACATAAGGAATTTGCAACAACTGCTCTCAGGTAATGTTCCATAAAGGGCTTAAAAAGCTTATTTTCCCTCTATTATGTATAAATGTCGTATACCCATATTCATGCACCTATAAATGGACAATGTTTTTTCTTTTACAGATTTTAATGCTGATTCTTAAGAACCGTAGAGTTAGTTGAACCGATGGACACACTGACCTTCTACAGCAGTGACTGTTCGCTGAATAGACTATTTCATGGAGACTTCGGCGAACTTCGTAATTTGCTCGGAATTTTGATCACGTGGCGGGTGGTCAACTGACCGCAATATCCAATCGATAGCTGGTAGGCAAATAGTCTGGTCCCCATTCTTAGTATGCTTCCTAGTATAGTATAGCGTAGTTCATCGCAAGAAGCATACTAAGCAGGGACCAGACTAGTAATCAAAACTAGGCGGACAATTCAGCATTAGCATCAACTGTTCCAACTACTTCAGCTTCGTTTATAGAGTTGAAAAATGCCTATTCAACAGCGACGATACCACAGTTATTGACGAAATTTAATATTGGAACCATCCTGTCTTGTTTTCTGGATTTTATAGCCATACGAGAGAGTAGCTATGAGCTGTTTTATATCTGTACATGTACATGCGAGTATGGAAACGGTGTCGATGTTAAAAAATTAATCCCTTTTTTACCATAACATCGCATTTCATAAATCGAGTTTCGTTTACCAATAAAAGAAATTTTTCGTATTAATCCGCAGTATAACAAACTTGTAATATTTTTCGACGGTAAAGCTGCAGAAGTCCCAGGCATTTAGCGGGCAGGTAGCGGGCATTTCTTAATTTGTTTTAATCTAATATGTCTAAACAACAATATATGCCATTTTGTTATGAACATATGCCTACCAGCATTTGATTGGCTGGAGTATAAAGTGACTCGGGAGGTTGTTCGGATAATTACGGAGCAACTCGGTTAAATCCGGTATGAAATGGGCTATGGATACAGCCTGTCCTAGAAACTACATGCAATAATTCACGTCATTCAAAATCGCCTTCACTTCCTGGTATGGCACTTGCCTTCCGGCTAATTTAAGTCTTGAAAACGTGCATTCCCATGTGGACTCGTGTCACAATTATTACTTCCGGTTCAGTATCCACGTATGAAATCCCAGCCTAATTTTTAAACATTCTTTTTCTTCTTGTTCATTGGAGGCATTAAAAGCATTTGAATATGCTCTAGAACATAAGAATTATGATGTGATTGTCTGTGTATAGGTTGGCGAAAATACATAGTGAGTAATGAGACACTTATGCTGATCTGGAAGTGAAACCAGTGATCCATTACACGTTGCTTTGTTAACAATCCAGTCTCAAGAAAATGCCGCACAACCTACCACAAAAACTTCATCGTGAATTCATCTTTGACGATACCTAAGATTTAATATGGCTGCTAGTTGCTAATTGCTCGATTAATTGCTAATGATAATTATATTCTGACACTCTAAACATTACAGCAGAAATATTCAAATAGGTCATTTGAATTGACTTTGTACAACTGATCTCAACATGGGTAGATAACCCTTGATGAGTAAATGTCATTACATTTTAAACTGTTTGTTATCATTTCTCATTCATTACATCATTAGAGTGTTTTTATCGTGCCTTTAAGTGGTCTGTTAGGCACATATTTGGCTATATGCATATAAAATATCCCAGAATGTATCATTCGTGAAGGGTAATACATTTTAATTTAGTAATTGACAGAGAGAGGTATTGTAGCATCAGCTTATATTACATTTCAAATAACCATTCAACTTAATAATTGCTAACTTACACTGTTAAAATACACTAGAATGTTCAAATGTATTGTATGATTTATGTTAACACAGTTGATTTTATTATGTATTGTAAACGTCCACTCGTGTTTGCAAATTTTGGGGATCAGAATTTGAAGACAACCAAGTGAATTTTATAGGTTATTATGTTGTAAATAAACAAGGCTCATTAGATTCTTCTAGAGGGATATTTTCCATTAGGTAATGGTTGTTTTTAGAAAAGATAATTGTGAAGTTGATGTCAAGCAGAGAACTATATTATATTGTGACTGTGAGGATTTTACCAGTCGTGCTTTAATATCTAGCACTTTAAGATGTATTATGTTGTGACCTGTTTGGGCTGAACTTTTAGTTCATCAAATTATTGAATTCAAGTGATTAATTTCTCTGGAAATACAAAAAGTGATCTGACAAAACTATTGGATAAAGACATTTATTGTAATTTATACTGAATTCAAACCTGAAATAATACCTCAGTGATTTAACAAGTGACACATCAGTAATTCGCAGGCCATAACAGACACGTTATCGACTTCAATGTTTGATGTCTTCAGACTTGAACCAGCCTTTATTCAGGAACCTTTATTACCAGGACTTGTGACTTTAATTCTTGGATTATTTATTTTATTTAATTCGCAATATCGTAAGTTATCTTTTCTCACTTTTCACTTTGTAATCAAGGGAAATAAATTGTTCGTTATATTTTGCAAAGCCTGTCTTCACACTTTTCTGTTACTTATTTTAATAGCATAGGCTCGTATCAGTTAGAGACATGCGTATCGGTGTTCAGATAGGCAGAACCTCCATGGAAGTATATTTTCCTATATGTTCTGTTCTTTGTGGTCATTGATATTGAAACGCAATGCACGTTTGCTATCAAACACGACACTGGTCATATCACAATGGAAACTGTGAACGCGACATTAGTTATACTAACAACTGCCTGACGCAAATTCGCGCAGTTAATATGGAACATAGTACTTGTCATTTTAACTTTAGTGTGTACACCTACATACATCTGAACAAGCACTTAACAATTTGCTATACAAAGGTTGTCAGCTGCCTTTCCATACTTCAAGTTGTACAGACCTCGCTACCACTTGTGTTAAATATTTTTCATTAGTTATCATTTGCTGTCTACACTTTATTAGTTTGAATTATAAAAATTCTATACACATATATTTTTTAAAGTTTATTTTTCTAAAAGCCATTCTTTATTTAACGTTGCTTTTGACAATATGTCAGCTAAATTTTATTTTTATTTGTATGAAGCGTTCAATATTACTTTAAAATAAAGTTATCCTAGTTTAAATGTTCATTTGGAAATTTTATCAACATTGAATTTATCAATGTTTTTATTTCAAACATTTTCAGATCAGAATTATATAACGTTACAATGAAATGTTTCCTGCATTTAAACGTTCACATAATGAACTAAGATTTAGCAAATTTATTTTTGGCGTCTCGAAAGCACATGGCCCAAAACTTGCACCCTGTGCAACACCAGCGATACGCATTTTATAACAGCTGTCACATACCTTGTTTTTTCTGAAATTCAAACTTCTTGAGTCAAGTTGAAATATGTGTGGAATGTGCAAATAAATGTTTTATCAAAATTCCCCTTAATTTATTTGGACTGATAGTACTCAGGTCCGAATTAATACTTCCTGTTCAGTACCAAAGAATCTTATCCCAGTCTACGTTTAGAACAGTTTTACTTACTAGTAAGAATGACAATACAAGAGTTAGATTTTGGCATCGCTAGGGTTGAAATATAATATGTACCATATGACGTGGTCGTCTGTGTGTATTTTGGCAACGCTGGGGTTGAAATATAATATGTACCATATGACGTGGTTGTCTGTGTGTATTTTTGCATCTCTGGGGTTGAAATATAATATGTAACTTATGACGTGGTTGTCTGTGTGTATTTTGGTATCTCTGGGGTTGAAATAGATTATGTAACTTATGACGTGGTTGTCTGTGTGTATTTTGGTATCTCTGGGGTTGAAATAGATTATGTAACTTATGACGTGGTTGTCTGTGTGTATTTTGCTATCTCTGGGGTTGAAATAGATTATGTAACTTATGACGTGGTTGTCTGTGTGTATTTTTGCATCTCTGAGGTTGAAATAGAATATGTAACTTATGACGTGGTTGTCTGTGTGTATTTTGGTATCTCTGGGGTTGAAATAGAATATGTAACTTATGACGTGGTTGTCTGTGTGTATTTTGGTATCTCTGGGGTTGAAATAGATTATGTAACTTATGACGTGGTTGTCTGTGTGTATTTTTGCATCTTTGAGGTTGAAATAGAATATGTACCTTAAGACGTGGTTATCTGTGTATTTTGGCATCGCTGAGGTTGAAATAGAATATGTACCATATGACGTGGTTGTCTGTGTGTATTTTGGTATCGCTGAGGTTGAAATAGAACAGGTACCTTATGACGTGGTTGTCTGTGTGTATTTTGACATCGCTGGGGTTGAAATAGAACAGGTACCTTATGACGTGGTTGTCTGTGTGTATTTTGACATCGCTGGGGTTGAAATAGAATATGTACCTTATGACGTGGTTGTCTGTGTGTATTTTGGCGACGGTGCAGACATTAGTTGGATGCTGATCCAGAGTGAAATATGTGACCCGTTGCATGGTGCTTTGTAGCCTCTCTAAAATTGTCGCAGCATTTGTTTCAGTACCAACTGTCTTCCGTTCTCATTAGCAGCTGTTTCAATTTTTATGAAATCAACCGTTCTCTAATAGCTGTTTCAATACTTCCATTCATATAACAACAGCTGCTTTAATATTTACAGTCTTCTAGTCTAATTAACAACAACTGTTACGGTGTACATTAAATAGATTTACTGAGAGCATATTTAGATTAACACCGTACTATCAATGCTTACTGTGTACTACGTCATCAATAGCAGATAAAGAGAGATACTACATGAAACATTGTGTCAGATGTGAAACCAGACAATATTTTCACCAAATGCAGGCTGAATTAAACGTTGTCGACATCAGGAAGGAATCGGGTATACACAGGACTATACGGACTACGTGACTGTGTAACAAATTCTGGATTTATCGTGTTTTCAGACCGGAACCGAACGTATTCTGACTTGTGATCGTCGTCCTCGTGTTTCCCGCCCGCTTCAAGATAACTTCAGGCAAACTTCCAGTGCCTTTTGCAATGGAAGTGAAGGGTAATCTAAGGGATAACTGGATTTTCTTTTAATCTCAATGGGACAATTATGAGATAGCAACAGGTCTGGATAAAAAAGATGACAATATTCGCGCGGCTACTCTGTTGAGTGTTATGGGCAGAGAGTGCTATCGAATTTTTCAACATTTAGATATTCCGGACGGCGATCATAAGAAGGTGAGTACAATACTCAAAGCACTAAAGGAACATTTCATTCCAAAACCAAACGTCATATATGAACGATATGTTTTCAATACATCCGATCAATTACAAAACAAAGGTATAGACGTCTACGTTACCAGGCTTAGGGGTCTCTCCAACTCATGTGAATTTGGCACGCTACAAAACCAAATGATTCGTGATAGAATAGTGTTAGGCACCAGAGACAGTGGAGCAAGGTCACGCATGCTTCGTGAACCAGACTTAACATGTGAGAAAGCGGTAGACATGTGTAGAGCTAGCGAGATAGCAGATAGCCAAATGAAGAAACTTTTTGCTACCGAAGAAGTGAACTATGCGTCGAAAAAAAGTCAAACATGAAAAAAGAAGCGTACTTCAGAAATGGAACAACAGAGTAACTGTCGGTACTGTGGTGGAACACACGCCAAGCGAGAATGTCCAGCGTATGGAAAGGTGTGCTCAAAATGCAAAAAAAAAGAACCATTTTGCAAAAGTCTGTCTTCAAAGCTCGAGAACAAAAGTTAACATTATAGAAGAAACGGACAGTAGTAGTGATGAGTAAATCTATACATTAAATGCCCTTACCGATAAGCAATGGTTTGTAAACGTAACCATGTCAATGCCGAACACTACAAATAAGAAGTCAATCAAGTGTCAAAAAGACACTGGTGTGTTATGCAACGTAATATCAACCAGAGTTCTATCACGCATAGCAAAACAGAAAAAGCCAAAAATGGTGCCAACAAAAACAAAGCTGAAATTATATGATGGGAGCACATTATTACCAGTTGGAAAATGAGTAATTAAATGTACTGTAGGTCAAGTAAAAGAAAATATGGAATTTCATGTTGTGGAGATTGCCGGCAAAGATGCTACAACATTATTGTCAGCAGCAGCTAGCGTACAGTTGGGCATCATCACTGTAAACGTGGTAAACAGTGTGGTACAAACTACCGAGAAAATACTAACCAAGGAAGTCATTTTTGAAGATTATAGTGATGTGTTTCATGGCCTTGGATGCCTACCAGGGACATACAGCATCGAACTTGATAAAACTATAAAACCGGTTCAGCATCAGCTTAGACGGGTACCAGTTGCCCAGAAAACAGAAGTGAAAGCAGAAATCGAACGACTAGTGACCAAAGGGATCATTACAAAAGTGGTGGAACCTACTGACTGGATTAGTAGTATGGTAGTTGTAAGAAGAAAAAATAAGCTCAGGGTGTGTTTGGATCCTAAAGATCTTAACAAAGCCATAAAGCGTGCCAAGTCCATGATGCCGACAATTGATGACATTCTTCCTAAAGTGTCAAAAGCCAAAGTATTTACAGTTCTTGATGCAAAGGATGGATTCTGGCAAGTAAAACTTGAAGACAAAAGTAGCTACCTTACAACATTCTGGACTCCATTTGGCCGATATAGGTGGTTACGTCTCCCGTTTGGAATTTTGTCTGCACCAGAGGAATTTCAGCGCAGACAACACGATGCTTTAGAAGGGCTACAAGGCACTGAAGTTATAGTGGACGATATTTTGGTATATGGTCAAGGCGAAACCATGGAAGAAGCCATAAGAGATCATGATAAGAAGCTGGTTAGTGTCCTAGAGCGAGCAAGAACGGTAGGATTAAAGCTGAACAAGGACAAACTGAAGCTTCGACAAACTGAAGTAAGTTACATGGGCCACATACTCACGTCCAGTGGTATACGTCCAGACCCAAATAAGATACAAGCAACATTAGACATGCCGAAGCCAACCAACGTAAAAGGGGTACAGCGCTTTATTGGACTAGTGACATATCTTTCCAAATTCTTACCACATTTGTCAGAAGCATGTGAACCGTTGCGAAGATTGACAACAAAAGATAAATTATGGTATTGGCAATCACAACAAGAAGAAGCTTTTGACACCATAAAGCGACTAGTAACTGAACAACCAGTGCTTAGATACTATGATTTGGAAGACGAAGTAACTTTACAATGTGACGCGAGTGAAGCAGGACTTGGAGCAACATTGCTTCAGAATGGACAACCAGTTGCATTTGACTCAAGAGCGTTAAGCACTGCAGATAAACATTATGCACAGATCGAGAAAGAGTGCTTAGCAATAGTATTCGCGTGTGAACGGTTTGAACATTACATATATGGTCGTACTCAAGTCACTGTTCATACAGATCACAAACCTCTAGAAACAACCTATGAAAAACCACTGTTGAATGCGCCAAAGAGGCCACAACGTATGCTCTTAAGACTGCAGAAATACAGTTTATGTATTCAATACACAAAAGGGACCGAGATGTACATAGCCGATACACTATCTAGAGCATTCTTACCTACAACATGGAAGGACAATGATGACACTATTGAAGTTTTCAGCTTTCAACAGCAGAAGCTTGACCAAGACCTATCGGCAATCAACTTTGCTGAAACAGTTAATGTGACTGAACAGCGTTTTAAGCAAATTCAAGTACATTCATACCAAGATGAAGCGTTACAAACACTAAAATCAGTTATTCTGGCAGGATGACCAGATACCAAAGCGGAAGTACCTGTCATAATTCGGGAATACTGGACGATTCGAGATGAATTAGCAGTCCAAGACGAAGTGTTTTCAAGGGAGCCAGACTAATAGTGCCAAAGACACTTCGCAATGAAATGCTTACGCGAATACACGCAAGTCACATGGGGATCGAGTCATGTCTAAGGAAATCTCGCGACACACTCTTCTGGCCAAATATGAACAGTGAAATTCGCGATCATATTGAAAAATGTAGCGTATGTAATGAATACAGTGCAAACCAACAGAAAGAGAAGAGACGCTTATGACACATGATATTCCAGACAGGCCCTGGAGCAAGGTGGCCATTGATATTTTCACATTTAGGCAGTCAGACTACTTAGTTACAGTTGACTACTATTCAGATTTCTGGGAATTGGACTTATTACCAGACACAACCTCAGCTGCTATAATTAATTGTCTGAAAGGTCATTTTAGTAGGCACGGCATTCCAGATACTTTGATATCAGACAACGGTCCTCAGCTGTGTAGTGTGGAATTCAGTAAATTCTCACAACAATGGGAATTCAATCATGCCACATCATCACCGTACCATAGCCAGTCAAACGGAAAGGCAGAGTCAGCTGTCAAAATTGCGAAGGGGATGGTAAAAAGGGCCACTTAAAGCAACATGGATATTTGGAAGGCTATTCTCGACTGGAGAAACACCCCAACAGAAGGAATGGACAGCAGTCCAACGCAACGTTTAATGTCCAGGCGAACTAGAAACACATTGCCAATTTCAGACGAGCTTCTAAAACCGAAAGTAGTAGAAAACGTGCGACAGAAGAAAATGCTGAAACACCAGCAGTCCACGTTCCAGTACGACAAAGGAGCAAAGGACTTGCCAGAGTTGGTGATCGGACAATCTGTCCGTATGGCGCCTCTACCAAATGATCGAGAGAGCAAATGGCGGCTCGGAACCTGTATGGAACAACAGTCACCACGATCATGTGTAGTCGATGTAAATGGGCATCTATACAGAAGGAACCGAAAGTACATCAGGACTACATCAGAAGCCATTCCAGAGCCAATGATCACTGATCCAAGTGTTTTCAATGATCAAAAGTGTGTAAAAAAACAGCTTATTAAGAGCAAAGTGCAAGTGAATCTAGTGTCAAGTCTAGTAAAAATACAGCCACTAGTGAAGAAGTAAATATGGAAGGCAAAAGTTCTCAGTGTACAGAAAATTCAATTCATGTGGAATCATCGACCAAACCAAAAGCAGTGAGCGGACATCCTGTGGTCAATCTCGAAAACTCATACAAATCAACAAGGACCAGAAACATTAAACCGCCAAAGAAATATGAAGATTTTGTCTAAGAACATGTGTATTCAGAAATAGACTAGTTACGTTAGTTACTGTTAGACATAAGTCAAGTTCATTAAACTATTATCATACACAGAGAGTGTTTTAATTTTTTTGTTTTTACATGTACCAAGTTCGTTATTTTTTTATGAAAAGAAGGAAGGATGTTACGATATACAGTAAATAGATTTACCGAGAGCATATTTAGATTAACACCGTACTATCAATGTTTACTGTGTACTACGTCATCAATAGCAGATAAAGAGAGATACCACATGAAACAACAGATATTTCAACACTGACTCAACCATCGCATTACCAACAGCTGTTTTGATACCTACAGCGTCTTCCTTTCTCATTAACAACACATATTTTACGACTTACGTAGTCTTCAATTCCCATTACCAACAGCCGCTTCTTTGCCTTGAGTCCTTCCTTCTTAATAACAATAGCTTTTTTAATACTTGCTGGTTTCATCTCTTTTTAAAAGCATCTATTTCAATACTTACAGACACGTACGTTCTCATAAAATGCAGCTGCTTTATGCTTACAGTCTTTCGTTGTCACTTACAACAGCTGTTTTAATAGTTAGTCTTCCGTTCCCACCACCAATAATCTGTTTTTATACTCAGTCTTCTGTTGTCATTAACAAACGCGGTTTCTATACGTAGTCTTCTGTTCTCAATTAGAACAGCTGCTTTGATTCTTGCAGAGTCTTTCGTTCATAATAACAACAGCTGTTTCATACTTAGTTGTTTTTCATTCCTACTAGAACAGGAGCACTATTTTTGGTAAACATTCATATGTGCCAAGAAATAATCTCTGTATAACATGCTATGGTCAAGAAGAGTGCTGCTCTGTGTCATGGGTTTATCAATGTCACATTATGTCAAGAAAACTGTCGCTCTGCTCAAAGCTAAATTATAGCATAAATTATAGAATAAATTAGAGTATTATTTATAGTATAACAATAGTCGTGCATCCTACCTTATCTACATTTTTTTTAGTATAAATCTATTTGTAAATTTTTGTATTAAGATTATAGTTAGAATATGAGCATTATACATCCTAGTTACAATATGAGCATTATACATCCTAGTTACAATGTGAGCATTATACATCCTAGTTACAATGTGAGCATTATACATCCTAGTTACAATATGAGCATTATACATCTTAGTTACAATATGAGCATTATACATCATAGTTACAATGTGAGTATTATTCATCCTAGTTACAATATGAGGATTATACATCCTAGTTACAATATGAGCATTATACATCTTAGTTACAATATGAGCATTATACATCATAGTTACAATGTGAGTATTATTCATCCTAGTTACAATATGAGGATTATACATTCTAGTTACAATGTGAGCAGTATATATTATAGATTAAATGTGAGCATTATACAACCGTTTCAAATGCTGCAAGTTTAGAAATATGTCAATGTTCTGTTATCTGACAACTCTTAAATACGTTAAAGGAAGAAAGCATGATATACATATGTCCGAAATAATGTTTGCTGGATAATTAGGCACGCATTCAAAACACATCCGTCAGCTGTTATATAATGATAATTGCATGCGTCGTATCCATCAAGACTAACATCTCTATCTGGCGCATTGACATCGATTGATCCGCGGGACACAACAACTTCCTGAAACTGGCAGGAATAAAACCTGCATGGAACAATGCAATAGAAGGTGGACGTGTTCAGCGTCTACGATGAGAATTCTCTCAGAAAGCTAACAATATTCCTGCCCTAGACGTATTTGGATCGACATATTATGATGGACGTGTTGTGATGAAAATGTTCATTATCAGTCCGATGCTTCATACTTTACATTCACGAGAAATAATTTGGTACATTAAAACAGGCTGAATACCAGTTCCTTTCGTTCATATCCAGTAGACGTTTAGAGAAAAGACAATTTCTGGCTGTATGTTGGATACCATTAGAAGGCATCTCATTATGTTATGATACCATAACAGCATACATTTGACAGTATTATCACGACTCTTAAACTAAGTAATAAAAACGAGCGATAATCAATAAAAGTTTCGTAATTAATCTCAAATAAAAATTATAGAATTTCTAACACAAGTCATAATATTTAAAGTTCTGAAAAATCCTAAGAGATATTCCAACGCCGGAAGTGTTGCCATGCCTATGGAAGTCTGTGTCATAGTAGTGTGCCAACAGTCTTTTGCTGAATGACAATAATATAATCCAAGAATATATCCTTATTTGAATTTCAATAAAAATACAAGTCTCTATTTCCATAAATATTTTTATGAACTCTTTTATTTATAGGAAGAATGACTTGAATTAAAAAATTCAAGTAAATAAATTCCAGCCCAAATGGAATACTGTTCACAGCAGTGATTCAAAATAGTCCGCATAGATGTTATACAACGCACGAATAATTTATAGATAAATAAGATTATATTTTCTTCTAACTGACATTAGGTTACAATTATTAGTTTGCTAAACAAAACTATTACCTAATGGAAACTTTAGATCTGGAAATTTTTAAATGTTTACAAGATAAAATATAAGTTATAATTAGAATTTATGTTACTAACATTATGAAATAAATATAGTAAACAAGAGGTAGACCAGGTATTTCACGGGGTATTTCCAATGTTCAGACTTAGATTGAGATAAACATCTTGTTTACAAAACCAAAATCAATGTTTCAGATCAGGTAGAATATGAACTTGATTTTGGAAAAGGTCAAGTCCAAATTGCAATTACCCAAAGCATATAATGAATAAAACTAAAAGCAATGCAAATTAAATAAGCATAACAATATTTTATCATACAATCTGATCATTTATCACAGTTAAGAAAAACTAATTAAGCAATTCTGATAGACTGATTGTATAGTACTGTCTCAGTCTTAAGAACCCGCTAACAACCTTTCTAAAAATAAATGATCCCTTACTGTAAAGTTATGTGGTAACGCAGTAAATTATTTTTTTTTACGAATATCTATTTACACTAACGGCATAGGACAATTATTACAGTCATTTATTTGCCCCAATATTTTTTTTTAAATATACTTTTGTTAACATCCTTTTTATATAGGGGCGTTTGGCATCAAGCAGCAGAAAGAGGGTTCCTTTGATAATGGTTAATTTATAATGACTTTGAATAGCGACCTTTCTCCTTGTAAAATATCTTAATCAAAAATTTTGCTTCCATCTTGTTTTCACTGTTTCAGCCAAGCCTATTTAGTTTCAAAACGCTGATCTTTTTTGATGACGTCAAAGAAGACAAAGATTAATTTATAATCATTTCATGTCATGCCTCATCATTATAAAATACAGCGTACTCAATAAATGTCAACATGATCTCTCTCTCTCTCTCTCTCTCTCTCTCTCTCTCTCTCTCTCTCTCTCGCACGCGCGCGCATTATTGGAACTTGTTTTAAAAATTTAAAATTAAAACTAACGAAGTTGATGACGGATGGTAGGTTCTCAAATGTATAACAGTTTGGGATTAAAAGATCCGCTTACTATTTATATAAGCCAATAACCCACTCTCGTTTCATAATACAGGAATTATTATGTGACATTCTAGTGTGTGTACATATTGACAGTTTCTTGTGCGATTTTTATGCTGGGTATGCAGAACATTATATCTAAAATAAGCTCGAGGATATGAAGCTATGGTGTCCTGTTGTTGTCAGTGTTGCTGTCAGCAAATAAGATTATAATTATCAATCACAAAACGTAAAACCTAAATGTCACGGGAGGAAAGATATCGTCATGGCATTTGAATATATGTCATATCCCATTTATTATCCAACAAAACATTTCTCTCGTTAATACTTACAATTCGGCCGACTGTCATATTACCTCAATAATTTTTGACAATACTGGATTCCGCTCATAATACTGCAGAAATGTTATTGATAGGAATCACAAAATGGTATCTATCATAGCAATAGAAAGACTTAAAGAGGAATGGATACCTTATTCAGAGAATGTTACCAACACAGCTATTGTCGGCCGACTCAAGAGGCATGTAACGCGTCGTTTGACATATGTGACTTGCAATTCACACTGTCACGCACGCTCATGTTTGCCTCCAATCAGGCACGTTCAGGTTTCAGTAGATACTCACGAGCCAGTCTGGCACGTTCAGGACACACGGTGCTAATTGTATTGAAAAGTGATAACCAGACTAGAAATTGGTAAACCTTAAATAGAGTATATATGGGTCTGGGTGAACAGGATTGGTTAATAATGTAAGTTATGTTTTAGGAAAAAGAATCTTTTGGGACCTTATCCTAGTTGAAAGTGAATCAAAATAGAGACATTGTTTTATTGATGTAATTTCAGTTCTTTAATAGTATTGAGTTTGGAACACTTATTATTAAAATTAGCACCTGACCCTTTGGTGCGGAATTGAAAGCACATATTTCAAACACATGCAGGTCCAGAAAATGCCCCGACTCTTATCCTTTCTTGTCCTCTGCACAGTGGCTGACGTCTAGGTTTCGTCTATACTGATAAATATAGGTTTGCTCATGAGCACTCAAAATTTTTAAATTATTGAATTTTTAATATCATGGTGTTTGCATAGATTTGTTATCGGAACTGAATTAGCACCATGATTCCTAAAGACAGCTCCAGCCATACAGTGAGTCCATATATGCAGATATAATTAACTTTACTATAAATGTAATCTCGTATGGTTCAAATTTTGAATATTAAGCAAAATTAATACATTTTGTAAAGCAAAGAGTGACTCTCAGTGGGATATTAAACAAATATTCAGAAAACCAACTGTTGCCAGGAATAGGGAACGAGAACAGGATGTAGATTTGATTATGTAGGGTGGAGTGTTTTGCACTTTGGTTCATATCTATAGAATACATCTATAAAATTTATATAATTTATCATTTATAGTGTAATTATAGTAAGCAATATGACATTTCCTAGTTGTATGTTTTAAACATAATGCATCAGATATGATCACTTAGGTCTCTTCTACCATGGGGATGACCTCTCATGACTTTGCATCCAAATAATTTATTTCAGTGAATGTTTTGAAACTTTACATTTTGCATTTTAATGGACTTATGTCTACCTTACTTTAATTTTAAATTATATGTCCTCTGGGAGCAATTTAAGGTAATTTTTCTCATTTAAATATATTTTTTCTGTAATAATACATGTACATATAGATGGTGACCTTGACCTTTCACTCCTTAGCTGCATAATATGACAAGGCTGGTGATATATTTCAGTATTAAATTGATGAGAGGTAAATGGTGATAATTAAAAAGATGACTTTTATTACATAGCATTATTTTAGTTTTTTATCGTGTTATCTTAAATAAAACTCAAATAAATAAATGCTGAAATGCGCCATTGCTCTTTAGGTGAAAATGATCTTGCAATATAATGCAATATTCACCCATGTAATCTTTGACAAGCATACATATGCTCAATGCTTCAGTAATTCCTAAAGCTGTCAAGAAAATCTAGGGTAGATATAGGACACACGGTACTAATTGTATTGGAAAATGGGAACCAGCCTAGAAATGTGTGAACATTAAATAGATTATATACGGGTTTGGCTGAGCAGGATTGGTTAATAATGTATGCTATGTTTAAAGGAAAAATAATCTTTTGAGACCTTATCCTAGTTGAAAGTGAATAAAAATAGAGACATTGTTTTATTGATGGAATTTCAGTCCTTTAACATTTTTTGAGTTGGGAACACCCATTGCTAAAATTAGCCACTGACTCTTTGAATTGAAAGCACATATTTCAAACATATGTAGGTCCAGACAATGCCGCGACTCATATCCTTTCCTCTGCACAGAAGTTGACCTCCAGGTCTCATCTACACTGATAATTATAGGTTTGATTATGAGCACTAAAATATCTTAAATTACTGAGTTTTTAATATCATGGTCGTTGTATGGGTTTTCTATGGGAACGAATTAGTACCGCGATTCTTTCATGGTTATGTAGGCACTCGTTCGCTAGTGGATTATAATTTCCAGATTCTCTAGTACAAATAACGTTCAAATCACGCAAAGCGTGGTGTCAATAAATTGTTTTGCAGATCATAAACCAATTGTTTAATCCCAACTTCCTACGCCTTCAAGATACCGCCATCAAAGATCATTGATTTTCTCCTTGTTTTCTATTTTATTTACTACAATCGTAACTTTGATCCTTGGCTCGATTCTCAGATGTTCCAGGTTTGAGTCACAGTCAATAATGTCATAGAATAAGCAAATGTCAATGTAAACTTGGACTTTCATTTAAAATTTGCATATTTCTGCACCTCAGAGACTTCTTCGCGCCACCATCCGTTCCGTCAATGGACAATTTGTTTAATGTTTGTCAAATAAAACAGTATAATGACAACTAAAACCCAGTACCAATCAGGTGAAATCATCTTTATTTCCTATCCTATATTAAATAATTCGAAAAATGTCTGTAATAAAAGCAATTAATCAATTTAAACACACAGATGTACGTCATATACTCCATCTGAATATACAAGTTATTGAACTGGACTGTTGTTTTCATGTTTTGTGTTTAAATCAATAAGAACGTTTTGAGAGCATAAAAATATCGAAATATTCCAAGTGTTTTTACCCTTATATCTCAATAATATGAAAGAAAAATTGGTGATTTAAAATGCAAAACGCTGACTATAATTGACCACCATAGTCATAACCACCACAACAAAAACCCGGCCCAGTTGATATAAGTCATGGGAAGTATTTGTATGATTTTAAAATGAATCGTCTTTTCATTATTCAGCGAAGGTCTTTTAAGAAAATATCTACAGCATATCTTTGTCAAAAACTCATCTTTTAAATGGGTGGTAAGATTTCAAACTGTTGGCGAATTTCGGAAACCTTTTGTTTTCTTCAACTAGACTTTAGCGTTAAATCAAGTTTGACATTGAGATCTCGGACTCAACAATGAGATCTTGCCTGATTTTCTTATTTTGTGCACATATATTCGGGTAATTGTAAAAGAAGCTCGCTTTGCTCAAACAATGCTAATAAGTGAATTGCAATATTACGATCTATTCTGCTTTACCATAGCTCCACGGCATCCGATCTGTTTTGCTTTACCATGGCTCCACGGCATCCGATCTGTTTTGCTTTACCATAGCTCCACGGCATCCGATCTATTTTGCTTTACCATAGCTCCACGGCATCCGATCTGTTTTTCATATCAGAAATGTAGACAATAGACTTTGCGACATCCTTAATTGCTTAGCACATTAGAACCAAAATTTCAGTTTTTCTAGAGGCAAAAAGCATGCATATCACATTAGACACAAAAATTTCCTCCGCTTTTTTAGAGGCAAAAGGCATGCTCATCACATTAGAAACAACAATTACTTCCACTTTTGTAGAGGCGAAAAACATGCTTACCACATTAGAAAAAAAAATTACTTCCACTTTTGTAGAGGCAAAAATCATGCATATCACATCCGTGGGGTCTAGTGTTGAAGCATATAGCATGCTTTTAAAAGAAAGAAAACATATGATTGAAGTTTACAGAGTAGCAGGTTCCTGTGACAATAATGCGTTAATTATACAGAGGTTGTGTCCGCTGTAAAGAGTGTAGTATTATGATGCAGCTCTACGCGATATTTATACAGTGGCTGTGTTAATGATACAGTGGCTGTGTTAATGATACAGTGGCTGTGTTAATGATACAATGGCTGTGTTAATGATACAATGGCTGTGTTAATGATACAGTGGCTGTGTTAATGATACAATGGCTGTGTTAATGATACAATGGCTGTGTTAATGATACAGTGGCTGTGTTAATGATACAATGGCTGTGTTAATGATACAATGGCTGAGTTAATGATACAGTGGCTGTGTTAATGATACAGTGGCTGTGTTAATCATACAATGGCTCTGTTAATGATACAGTGGCTGTGTTAATGATACAGTGGCTGTGTTAACCATACAGTGGCTGTGTTAATGATACAATGGCTGTGTTAATGATACAATGGCTGTGTTAATGATACAGTGGCTCTGTTAATGATACAGTGGCTGTGTTAATCATACAGTGGCTATGTTAGTCATACAGTGGCTCTGTTAATGATATAGTGGCTGTCTTAATGATACAGTGGCTGTGTTAACCATACAGTGGCTGTGTTAATGATACAATGGCTGTGTTAATCATACAGTGGCTGCGTTAATGATACAGTGGCTGTGTTAATGATACAGTGGCTGTGTTAATGATACAGTGGCTGTGTTAATGATACAGTGGCTGTGTTAATGATACAGTGGCTCTGTTAATGATACAGTGGCTGTGTTAATGATATAGTGGCTGTATTAATAATATAGTGGCTATATTAATGACATAGTGGCTGTATTAATGATAGTGGCTGTGTTAATGATACAGTGGCTGTAATAACGATACAGTGGCTGTGTTAATGATATAGTGGCAGTGTTAATGATACAGTGGCTGTGTTAATGATATAGTGGCTGTGTTTTTGATATAGAGGCTGTGTTAATAATATAGTGGTTGTGTTAATGATATAGTGGCTGTATTATGATATAGTGGATGTATTATTAATATAGTGGCTGTGTTAATGATATAGTGGCTGTATTTATGATACAGAGGCTTGTTCATGATACAGGGTGATGTGTTGATGACACAAAACTGTGTGCTCATGATAATTAGTGACAAAAAACTAATAAGGATGGAAGCTCACATCTGAGAAGGCACGTAGTGGATTTTCTACCATGGTTTTTGACAAAGTTATAGCTTTGACAAACCGGAAAGTAAATTCATTGCATTGATGCATAAGTATTTCATGCTCATAGCATTAAAATAAATCATGGTATAAAACATGAATCATGGTATGAAACATGAATCATGGTATAAAACATGAATCATGGTATAAAACATGAATCATGGTATGAAACATGAATCATGGTATGAAACATGAATCATGGTATAAAACATGAATCATGGTATGAAACATGAATCATGGTATAAAACATGAATCATGGTATGAAACATGAATCATGGTATAAAACATGAATCATGGTATAAAACATGAATCATGGTATGAAACATGAATCATGGTATAAAACATGAATCATGGTATAAAACATGAATCATGGTATGAAACATGAATCATGGTATAAAACATGAATCATGGTATAAAACATGAATCATGGTATAAAACATGAATCGTGGTATAAAACATGAATCATGGTATGAAACATGAATCATGGTATGAAACATGAATTATGGTATGAAACATGAATTATGGTATAAAACATGAATCATGGTATAAAACATGAATTATGGTATGAAACATGAATTATGGTATAAAACATGAATCGTGGTATAAAACATGAATCGTGGTATAAAACATGAATCATGGTATAAAACATGAATCATGGTATAAAACATGAATCGTGGTATAAAACATGAATTATGGTATAAAACATGAATCGTGGTATAAAACATGAATCATGGTATAAAACATGAATCATGGTATGAAACATGAATCATGGTATAAAACATGAATCATGGTATAAAACATGAATCGTGGTATAAAACATGAATCATGGTATAAAACATGAATCAAAGACGGTGTTAAGAAAACTACACCCGAGGCAAGGGTGAAAGAACAATACGAAATATATGTTCCACATAAAAATTATTTATCACTTCTCTCTAAGGTGTAGTCATCGACGGTCGAGTGGCTTGGAGAGTTGAACTAGAGGAATCATCTGTGCAGTCGATAGACCGAACTACCTAACAGTAGAGACATTTTTGTTGTTTAATTTTCAGCAGCCTTTTTTTACATGGAGTTTCAAGGTCAATAAGAACAACGATCCATCGTTACGAATGACCACTGTTACCTGAGGTAGGAAGAAGAAATTTTAAAAAAAATAATGATGATATTGATATTACTAGTAATGATGATGACGAAAATGATGATGATGATGATGATGATGATGATGATGATGATGATGATGATGATGACGACGACGATGTTTAGCATATAGCGATCACCATTAAGCTACAAAAAGATTTATCACCCACTCCCACCCCGCGCTGCCTTCTTACAACGGCTATAACTAACATGCTATAGTAAACTATTGTGCACTCAAACTCATCAGATTGTTTTAACCTATGAACGCATCGCTTGATGAAATCAGTCAAGGGAACTGAGAATCGCGCTATTTCTCTGGAAAACAGGTGCTCAAACAATGACTTAAGCAGTTGTGAAATGTGTTATACTATAGGACATAAACCGCTACGATCAATCCCTATTAAAAGTCACATTCGTTTTAGTTACAAATGTGTACATTCTGACCTCATTGTTGTGTTTACCATGCACATTCTACGAAAAGGTCAAACTTTTGAAGATTATATTACTATGAGAGAGAGAGAGAGAGAGAGAGAGAGAGAGAGAGAGAGAGAGAGAGAGAGAGAGAGAGAGAGAGAGAGAGAGAGAGAGAGAGAGAGAGAGAATCGCATTTGCTTTAAGATATTAGGTCTAAAACAGACTGCTCCGGTGGCGTAGTGGTTAGAGCATCCTTCTCGCATTCCGAGGTCGCGGGTTCTATTTCCCTGCCGAGTCTTATCAAAGAGTTATAAAAATGTTACTAACCGCTTCCTTGCTCGGCCCTTATTATTAAGATATTAGTGTTAGGAATGGTTGGCCTAGTGTCAGAATAATGTGACTGGGTGTGGGACATCATGCTACATGAATGCGGCATGACGCCCCATTGCTTGACATCTCTACAAACGGCCATGCTACATGAATGCGGCATGACGCCCCATTGCTTGATATCTCTACAAACGGCCATGCTGCTGACATATATCGTAGCAATGTGATTGAAAAGTCGTTAAAGCTACGTTAAAATTCCAAATCACACACACACACACACACATTCAGACAGACAGACACACACAGTCTACAACCATAAATCTATTGATTACGCCATGAAGGCCATTACAAAGGTACATCATAAATCACACTGATCTACATAATTTCCATTTAATACCCCTTCTTCATATATATTCCATCTTTTTGTAGAAGAGCTGCATTAACCGTAAGTTTGAGATCATTCCTTCCTTACTAAATTTATTCTTTGATGCACAAATACAAAAGTACGCATTACGTGAGAAAACAGACACAGCTACACTAACTGTGCAGTCCATCTATCAAAAGTATGCAGTACGTGTGAAAACAGACACAGCTACACTATCTAGGCAGTCCATCCGTCAAAAGTATGCAGTACGTGTGAAAACAGAGACAGATACACTATCTAGGCAGTCCATCCATCAAAAGTATGCAGTACGTATGAAAACAGACACAGCTACACTATCTAGGCAGTCCATCCATCAAAAGTATGCAGTACGTTTGAAAACAGAGACAGCTACACTATCTAGGCAGTCCATCCATCAAAAGTACGCAGTACGTGAGAAAACAGACACAGCTACACTGACTAGGCAGTCCATCCATCAAAAGTACGCAGTACGTGTGAAAACAGAGACAGCTACACTCTAGGCAGTCCATCCATCAAACGTACGCAGTACGTGAGAAAACAGACACAGCTACACTGACTAGGCAGTCCATCCATCAAAAGTACGCAGTACGTGTGAAAACAGAGACAGCTACACTCTAGGCAGTCCATCCATCAAACGTACGCAGTACGTGAGAAAACAGACACAGCTACACTGACTAGGCAGTCCATCCATCAAAAGTATGCAGTACGTGTGAAAACAGAGACAGCTACACTCTAGGCAGTCCATCCATCAAACGTACGCAGTACGTGAGAAAACAGACACAGCTACACTATCTAGGCAGTCCATCCATCAAAAGTATGCAGTACGTGAGAAAACAGACACAGCTACACTATCTAGGTAGTCCATTCATCAAAAGTACGCAGTACGTGAGAAAACAGACACAGCTACACTGACTAGGCAGTCCATCCATCAAAATTATGCAGTACGTGTGAAAACAGACACAGCTACACTATCTAGGCAGTCCATCCATCAAAAGTATGTAGTACGTGAGAAAACAGACACAGCTACACTGACTAGGCAGTCCATCCATCAAAAGTACGCAGTACATGTAAAAACAGACACAGCTACACTATCTAGGCAGTCCATACATCAAAAGCATGCAGTACGTGTGAAAACAGACACAGCTACACTAACTGGGCAGTCCATACATCAAAAGGTCTTACGCTCTATCAGTATCATTATAGAGTGATTTGTTATGATTGAACTTTTGTGGACGACTATATTTTACGGAGTTTTATAGAGAAAATTTGAATTTCAAATATAAATATAAAAACATAATATAGATGAACTACAGCTTTAGTATATGAAATTAAGCCATTTTTCTAAGATTTATATCTAAAAACAGATAGTTTCCTTAACCATCGTACAATGTGATCAAGCACTGCATGATTAACTGTGGAAAAGTATATCAAAGATAATGTCTTAACTGTGATGATGGTTATTCTTTTACTGGGACTGATATAAAGTAATGTAAGGAAATGATAAACATTCTGCTAATGACAGGACACAGCTTTGAACAAAGACTCTTTATCGAATATCTGGAAGGAGTTCTTAACCTTCATTTGCCAAAATATTGCATTTTTGTAAACAGAATCTCGGAAACACCGAAACCAAATATAAAATATTTGAGTGACTGGTTTCTATAGAAACAAATTAGCTTTCCTTCAAAGTTATTTATCAGTGAAGAGTGTCCTACCGGTCTAATTGCATTACACATTAAGGGGGCTGACGGAAAACTAGTTTAAAAAAAATCGGAATAATTAAGACTAAATGAATTTTGTAGCAATTTTCTTCATTTGTTAATAAAATGCGCCGGTTTGGGCTCGTATAATTTCCCATTATGTCTATAGGAGAAGGTAATGTTGACGACAATCTTCAGACTATGGTATTATTTAAGAATAACAATCCTTATTGTTTTAAATACAATGAGCATATAAATGCTACTATAATTAATCCGCTTGTTCGTAAAAGAAGAAAATGTTATCGCCATCTTGGCTTGTGTTCATCTAAATGCCCTGATCCGGATAAAAAAGATCTCGTATCCCTACCGAGTCCTTTAAAACAAGCGGATTCGAAATAGATTTTTAAAAATGAATTTATTAACTATAATTAGGAGAATATTTTTTACTGCAGAAGTTGAGATTGGTTCATTGTTTATGGTACTGTATGGAATCTGTTTAGGTCTATTATAATAAAATGCAACAGACTTGCTGTCTCTAATTATGTCCAGCAGCTATTGCTAATACAATTTTATTTAAATCATTAGTGTCTATTAAACATGGACATCTGGAATGTCTGTCCAAATCCGTCGTAAAATATTGCGTTTCTTAGCCTGGTAATATTATGCTTGAAACTTAATGCTTGTAATACTACCAATTTGATTTAATTTGTTTGGTCCCTTCAAAGGCCATATTTCACAATATCCATTCTATAGTGTTGGGACAAAAGGGTTCAGCTACAAGTTATGAAACTAATGTTTGGCCGTTTTTGCATAAATTTTAAACAGACAATTAAAAATAAAAATTAACGGTAGATTCATGGTCAAAATTCGCAGGAAATATCCATGCATATAAAATATATAAGTATGACAAAAATATAATGCCCAAAATTAATCAAAGTGGCACATAAAATATATAAGTATGGCAAAATATAATGCCCAAAATTAATTAATCAAAGTGGCAGGTCACTTCTGATCTATAGTTCTTGGTCAGGGTACATTTTATCATTTTGGACACTTGAATTATTATCACATACATACAGGAACACTGTGATTCATCTAATCGGTCGCTGCTTCGTACAATATACACTATAGTTGCTATAGCAATAAAAAGTCAGAGGATAGAGGATTTTGTCCTTAAAGGAATGCACAATAAAATGTATGACTTTTCATGCAATGGTAACCAGGGAAAGGATCAATGCGAAGAACTGGCTTTTTAGCATTATGACCTTCCTTTGCTAGATATTATGTATGAATGATCTAAATGTATACTCAAATAAAAAAAATCCACTATATTTGTATTTTAGAATAGTTTTTGGAACATAGATCTAAATCAAAAATAAAAAGGGCGTAAAGCTGATTTATCTTATTAAATTTCCACAAAAAAGAAACGACACCGTGGGAAATGTTAAAGCAGTTCTAACTTCTGCTTTTTGTCAGTGTAAACTTGCTCTAGTGAATATATTAAAATATAGGTTAATAAGACCTTCCGTTAAAAGGTGACGATAAATGATCGTTTGTGGCAACCAGTTTACAGCGTAAAGTATTGCTGATTTTTTGTGGCAATCTGGTTCCTGCGTAAAGTATTAAGAGTTTAGTTTTTTGTGTGTTTATCATGGAATAAACTGTCAGTTGCCAAACTATACAGCAAATACCGCCCTAAGGGCGTTGTGTAAGCTGTGTAAGTCGGGAACTGACAGTTTCTAAACTCAGATAAAAGCAACGTTAAACTCTTACAATTGCAGTTAGTTTTATTTAATTTATTTATTATTGTTATTATGTTGTGTTTTTTTTTATAAAAAAAGATATTTCCTTTCAGTTTAAGATTCTGTTTAAGGCTTTTGAATTCCAACGTAACAGCTACATCAATATAAACAAAAATTCTACCAACGATCTAAGGTTTTGAACATTTTCCTGCATGGTTTTAATCTTTTGTCTAAACCGGCACGTGTGATCTGAGTAAAATTTCATCAATCAAAGCAAAGGAAGTGTTGTTTTGTTTGACATGCGAGTGACTCTTGGATTTGATGCTGCAATGAATTCACCGTGACCTGGTCGAATCTATACTTTCCAGACTTGTGAGTAATCAATTTTTGCGTTTTAAAATCCATTTTTCGTGTTAGTTAACATCTTAGGCTAGTTACATGGGCTACATACAAATTAAATTGAGACTCTCTGTATATAGTTATAGTGATTGGGAACCAAAATTTAAACAATGCAAAACATCGATACGAATAGTTACGATGGTGGTGTAACGTATATTCCACACACCCCACATCGTAACTATCAAGGTCGGCGTCTACCATTGCAGGACTGTGAATCCAATTGTCATAACGTTAGTCTTTGAACCCCCTCTTCCTTATATCCATTTACCTACATTTGTAATGAGCTGAAGTGAAAGTGCGGTGTGGCGAGAGAAATGAAAACCGATATCTTCTTCTTGAGTTCTGCTAGGACAAGGACATGGTTATAGGAGAAAGCTCTTTAATCATCGAAGAATCCACATGGTGGTCAACAGTCCTAACGACAGAGAACCAGATATACTACATGATGATTTCCAGCCGATGGAGAAGTGGCACGCATAATGTCAGGGCATACCGAGGACACGATGCCAACACAGACCATTCTCTCGTCATTGTAAAATGCCAGGCAAAGATCACAAAAGTGACGGAAAGAAGGAGGATGGAAGGAAACCGCGCTTCGATGTCTCCAAATCGAAGGATAAAAACCTGGAAAGTAACTTTGTGAAAACATTTTGGACACGTTTCGAAGCTCTTGCCGACCTATGAGTCGAGGAAGAACAATGACCACTCAAGGAGCTATCAGCAGCGGGATTGGTAAAAAGTGGACACGAGTATATGATACAATTGTTGGCACGTGTGAGGGAGTACTTGAGACAAGAAGAAAATACAAACCTTCGCTGTTAGCAGAGTCCGTCCAGGAAATCGAACAGCGATGAGAAATAAAGCTGAAACTGGATCAAGTGAGTACAAGAAGTCAGATGCAGCGCTTGCAAGAGATATATAACAAGCAGAACAAACGAGTGAAAATGTGTGCTAGGAAAGATAAGAGAGCTATGATAAAAGAGCTGGCATCTGAAGCCACGAAAGCGGTACGAAGAAACGACCTGAAGGAACTCTACAACTCAACACGACTCCAAGCTAGAAAGACCGCCAATCCGTAGAAAACAGTGAAATACAAGGAATATAATGTCATTAGAAACCCAAAACGTCAGTTGGAACGATGGCAAGAGTAGTTCAAAGATACTCTAAACGGAACTACATTCACAGACCCACCAGACATACAACCCAGGGAGGATCTGAATATAAACTTGGAGCCATTCACAATGGAGGAAATCATCATGGCTATCAAGAATGCAAATCGAGGAAAAGCACCAGGAACGGATAACATCCCACCAGAAGAATCTCATTGCATACCCACAGCTGACAGCTGAAATAATCTTCGACCTGGTCCAAGCAGCATGGTAACAGCTCAAGATCCCGGAAGAATGAAGCATATGGTACATTGTAAAGCTGCTTAAGAAGGGGAATCCTGCGGATTGAAATAACTGGCGCAATATCTAACTTCTCTCAATGTGCAACAAAGTGTTTACTAAACGGTTCTTGGGAAGGATTCTGAAGGCAATAGACGAAAGACTGTGAGAAAAGCAAAGCGGGTTCCGACCAGGAAGATCTTGCATGGAGCATATTAAAACCTTAATCATTGAACAGAGTCTGGAATGTCGGTCACCACTGAATATGAAGTTCATAGACTTCCGAAAGGCTTTTGATACGGTCGACAGAGCCACGGTGTGGAAGATTGTACACCACTATGGAGTGTCACTGAAGGTCGTTTAATTTCTGCAAAACATCTACAGCCAAACTAGCTGCCAGGTTATCCACAGAAACATTCTTTCACGAGCTTTTGAGATTGCTACTGGAGTGAGACAAGATTGCCTTCTCTCTACTCGGTTCTTCTCCATAGTCATCGACAGGGTTATATGCCTGGGGAGACATACATAAGAAAACGACCCTGCTACAAGAAACCGCTAGCAAAGTAGGTTTATCCATCAATCATATCAAGACCAGGTCTATGGGCATGAATGCTCAGCAAATATAACCGATCACTCTGGAAGATCAAGCACTGGATGATGTTGAAGTATTCATCTGTCTTGGAAGCGAAGTGAGCAAAATGATAGTAACAGACGAGAACATAGGAACCAGAATCCGCAAAGCAAGTCACTCCTTCGCCATGCTCAAGCCAATCTGAACCAGCAGGAAACTCAGCCTCAACACCGAGATACACATATTTAATACCAATGTGAAGACAGTGTTAATCTACGGCTCTGAATCATGGAAACGAACAAAGGCGCTGGACCAGAAGCACAAAGTCTTCATCAACACGAGCTTGAGACGTATCCTTCGCATCAGGTGGCCTGAAAAAGAGTCCAATGAAGAACTCTGGACAAGGACAAAGCAAGAGCCAATCAATGTAACCATATCTAGTATGGAAATGGCGATGGATGGGCCACACTTGGAGAAAAATCAGCAGTGGCATCGCGAATCACTCCCTAGAGTGGTATACCAAGGGGAGAGAAATAGAGGGCGCCCTGCCAACAAATGGAAAGCAACTTTCGATGCCGAGCTCAAAACAGTGAAACTATCTTGGAGAGAAGCAAATAAATTGGCACAGGACAGGGACCGATGGAAGGAAGCGATGGACGTCCTATGTGCCATTTAGGCACGTGGAGGATTAAAGTAAAGTAAAGAAGTGAAGTGATGTTGCCCAATGTTCTTGGCAGATTTTGAGTTTCCCAGCCTCTATTTTTCAAATCTACTCAAAAAAAGGTTAATTTATTTTCAGAAAAACATCAAAGATACGTAATTTGATTCTGTCAAATCAATTTATTTAATATTCTAAATAAAGAATAATGCCATAAATTTTATTCTGTTTTAAAGGTATGCAATGTGAATGCCTTCCAGTTCAGTGTTTACGTTAGTTACTTTGCACGTGACTCTATAGAAGTTAGTACAAAGTACAGAGTAAACACAATTGGGTCAGATCACATGATCATGTTCTGACTAATTGAATTCTTCCTTTCATTTATCAACTGATACAACAGCAATTATTTGCTAATGACGTCTTGTTACAAAAGTTTACACAAAGTTTACAAATTCTTTAAAACCATATTTAAACACTAAAAATTGAATTCCGATGTAAAGATTGTAAACTTAAGGAATTAATATTCATTGCTTTTCTCATATCTACATGGGACTAAAAACCGATTGCAATAAGTCGATGGATAACTTGAAAATTCTCTAAAGCTCCATAGACATTAAAAATAGGTTTTGGTTCACAGGGAAAATATAGGCGGCGTAATCTTTACAAGTCATTCCTGCAAATGTATTCTTGATAGTCTTGCATTGTGGTTTGAAATAAGTGACAAACACGTAGAAACAAGCGCTCTAGAAGCTGTCTTCATTCTTCATCATCAAGTGTCGCAATGCTTTCGTAACGTGAAATCAACATCAAATCAGTGTTTTGCAATACTTTCATAACGTGAAATAGCAGCAAGTCGGTGTATTCCGATGCATTTGTAACATGAAATCAGCAGCAAGTCAATGTATCGCAATGATTTCATATCGTGAAATCAGCAGCATATCAGCCTCTCGTGATGCTTTCGCAGTCGTTCATCACCATAACAACTTATAGAATACATTCCTATCCTACAAAAGTTGTGCATTATAAAAATAGCTCTCGAATGAGTCTATTTGTCTTATATTTGTTTTACATTTAAGTGAGGTCTAAAATGGATGCTACTTTCGTAAAATTGAATGAATGCTGTAGGTGTCTGTGCTATTTGTCATGGTTTCTTCCAAAATGATGATGATTCGTTGACTTAACGTTTCACTATAGGACTTACATTTCTTATATTTCTTAAACACGGTTTGTGCTTTTTTTCAGACTAAATCTCTGCCATTAGGCTGGTTCGATCCCTGAGTCATTTAAACCTTTGTCCATCATCTTCGGTTATGAGTATACCAGCAAGCTAACTGGATCCTGCATTCTTCTCTAATTATACATTGAAACATTCCTATCAAGGATTACGTATACACAGATGGACTATGAATTTGCAGCTTAGATCTTCATTATGGCATTATGCAAATTGTGACGGCTGCAGCGTGTTCCTTTGTAGCGTCGTTAGTCGACTGATTGATCTATACAAGCCACAATTTTTTTTCTTCTTCTATGTATTAATCAAAATCGTGACATTTTGCATTAAAGATATTGAAAGAAAATGATAGCAGAAAATGTTATCCAAAGAGAATGTGATGCTGAGTACGGTATTGTCCAAGATGGAATGTTACCACAAAATTTCCAGTATGATGAAAGGATATTGTTTGGGTGTTTATCCAAGTGTAAATATGGGCTAATCACTCGCAAAGTATATGAAGCTTCAAGGACGAAATCCAATTATTTTACAACAGTAGGAAGAAGAAGCGTGGAATTACACTGATTAAATAGTCATGATTCGGAATTGGTGTAAATATATATTCTACGTAATCACTCACAAAGTCAACAAAGAAGCTCTTGGGCTTTATATATTTTGAGCGTGGTTAAGTATCGTCAAACAACGTATTCTGTCAAGAAACATTTGACTTTAGGTAGCATGTAGCTTCCCTTTATCAGTTTCTTCTCCTCGAATCAGAACACCTTATCCCAACTTGGCTAACCAAGTGTTGTTGAACCTTTATGTAGTAGTATTGATTGGCTATATTCTCACACAAAAGACATAGAAATCTGCCTATTTAGATAAGCATACTTTTCTAATCTCAGTATGGTTATCTTAGACTTGTCGTCTTAATCATGGTGTCCACGCGCTAGGAGCTACGTTTGAAAGGAGACCATTGATTTATTCCGCTCCGCCTGATTGAGTTGTTATAAAATCAAAAAAATCCCATTGAAATAGACATACAACAAAGATGAATTCTTTCATAAAGAATCTGAAGGACTCCTCAAATTTGATAACATAATAATAACATTTTCACACACACGCACACGCGCACGCACACACACACGTCCAGCTATTAGATAGAGCTCCATACATACGTGGAACGTACATCACTGGCCACACAATACCAAGCACTCTCAAGTTCTACTGCAAAAGTCGACAAGAACCAAGCCAGAAAAGGGTTATGCTATACTGGATCCTTCTAACTTTGTCGAACACCCACATCCAGCCCCAGTCGAATAAAATATCATAATGCAAATGCAAATGAAAACTTCTGCAATTACCAGCCAAAGTGGGTATTTCATCAGTCAACATGCTTTTCCACAAATATATTTCCATGTAGTTTATTATTGCGATAGTAATAGCAACACTTACCATATTTCCAGGAAAGAAAATATAAATTTCCAAAAAAAGATAAGAAGTAGACATTAATTGATGTCACTACACACTTAGAACCCAAAAGGCATATTGTCCTGGACAGAATTGTACCGCTGTCTACCATACAACGTTTCCCAAATTAAAATTGATGGAAGCTGAAACTTAACCGTATAAAATATATGCATTATTTATTGTCATTTTCATATGCCATCCATTAATTAAATGTGACAATACAGTAATAAAATCACATGAAGTTTTGCATTCCTTATGCATATAACTTGTGTATTTAGGTTCGACAGGAGACATTATTGCTCTCGTTGGCATATTCGTCTCAATGCACAGTAATTTGGAAACTTGTTCATTCGTTTCACTTTCTTTCTGCCCATTTAAATCTTATGAAACGAACTTGTGTCCATTTTAGACATACCTGCTCAGCCGTCATATAACTGTTATCTTCAATGAATTGTCGAAGGAGAAACGTAGTTAGTTATGACAGTACAAAATCGGTAAAGCCTGCCTCATGCTTTACATGCTACACAGCTGATTGTTAGTGTATAGGAATGATTGTGCGTTTTTATTGCGAAAAGTCACGAGGGAAGGTTTGTTTGTGGCAGAATTAATGTGTTTTTTTGTGTTGTGAGATGTTGGTAAAGACAAATAAAAATTCCAGATCAGTATCACGTGACCATTTTTATCCAATTGCATTGCAGGGATCTCAGTCAATTCAAAGTAATTGAAACTATAGAGGTAGTGGCGTTGTCTCTCCAAAGAGAGCTAACCATATTTGACAAGTATGATATTTGAAAAATTTGGACCACATCGGCAACTTCTGAGAGATACAAATATACCTATGATGTAGAAATGCGCTTTAAGTTTACGGAAAAGTCGTGCATTTTGATTGACGGGAATTGTTTTTTTCGCGAAAACAAATGCACACTTTACTGACAATCTCGGCTATTTCTATTATTGGATTGGCCGCAGGATTGACAGAGAAATTGTTAATTACAAATTAGTTTCATGATTGGCAACTTCTGATCAATCTTCGTTGCAGATATCAACAGTGGTTCCATTGGCATCTATGGACATACGGGGGATTTAACTCAAAGTTGCGAATGACTTTTTAAAGTAAAAATATCCTCTGGGACTTACTGATACAAACAATAATGTCCCAAATAGAAAATGCAATAATCACCCTAATTGGCTACTAAATTAATTGAACAGAGAAGACCAAAGATCACCGGAGTATGAAATTTTTTGAAGTGTCTGCTACATATCCGCTACATCGGAATCTCAACTTTAATTAAACTGGGAAAATGATACCATGTAGCAAAACGAAATTTCGACAATGAGGTGCCTATTGCTTCTAGGCTGATAAAAAATTCAATGGTAATAAGATTTTCATTGAAATCCAGTCCTTACTATCAGAAATTACACCTTATCGAAATGGTCGATGATATTATTATCTCTGCTGGATATATTAAGATGAATTTTGGGTTAAAATAAGAAGAGTAATGATAAGAAATATAGTATCACCAGAGATATTGCACAGGGGATTGGTTGCGAATGAGTGGCAAGGTCCAGTTTCGTAAATTGGCCCCTGTCAAATTTCTTAACTAAGGCTATGGTGAGACGTTTTCAGTTATTATTGTTTACTAAATAATGAGATGGATATATTTGTGATCTAGGTGTTTAGGGCTTGTGTTTTCTTGAATTTGATGTCAGGCATGTACACCTTCGATAGTTAATCTGCAGTATGTTGATAGTGAAATACCAATAGTTGGCTAGAAAGAAGAGCTAGCCTCTCATTGCAGTAAACACGTGGGTTTGGAGCAAGTAGAATATCTCAAAAACGGTTTGTATGACAACTATTCTCAACTGCATCAGCCGGTTTAGTGCACATTCTTTTGCAGAAATGTAATCTGGGAAAACGGTTTGTTTTGCACTGTGAGAACTACATGGTGTCAAAAATGACATTAAAATTGCAGGTATAACTTTGGGGTTGGGGTGCATAAACAAACTTCTTCCGCTATGAACTGCCACTTACTTCTCTGGTCAAGTAGATAATATTTTTATGCTTTGTCTTAATATAGGTATCTCAAAATATGGACCTTCTTGACCTCACTTGTGTATTTGAATTTTTTTTATTTGTTTGGTACTAGTTCACTGATTGCGGCATTATATGTGTACCTAAAAACTGGCCCTTGCCCACGATGATCGTTTTGTAAAATATCAAGTGCCGTCATGAGGATATCAAAGGAAGTAATTCCGAGACTAACATGTACATATATCAATTCAAATAGCCTGTCTATTATTGCGGTGGGTACAAGACGTTTCCCTAGGGCCACTGAACGTAATTACATCTGGCAGATGTTGCTCCGTGTTAGCCGCGTGATGAGCAGATGAAATACTGATACAATTTTCCTCGACAATTCGATAGACCTTGTATTTAGTAACCGTCAGCTGCCATTGGTGACGAATGCTATTTAAGATTTGAAAATAATGAAGGTTTTCTTCAATTCTTTAGTGCAAGACGAAGTAATTTAGCAATGTCATAAGAAACATACCGAATGCTGCAATGGAAAATTGTTATAGGTTTAAGAGGCAGCAGACAGAAATGACTAGAAAGGGAGGATAGGAAATAAGACATCGACAAACAGGCTGTCAAAAATGCGGACAGACGAAGTCATAGCAAAAATTATTATACTTTAAACGTAATATAAAATGATCGATCTTTACAGTGAGAAATATCATGTACTCGATTAATATAAAAGGCATATTTTGTGAATGAACGTATGACAGAGGTAAATTTTGATGGACGAGGAGAGCTGGTTTTGGAACATTGCCAATAGTGCACAATCTTCATATCACAGACTGATTCCTGAAGAAACAAACATCTAATACATGAATATTGTCATCTGAAAATATTTAATGCATAGAACTTTACAACTTTGATGTAATTGAAATGTTCAAGATAATCTGAAGACACGAACATCTAACAAACTTGTAAAACGAGCAAAGCAGAGATCTAATCAAAACCCACAACTACTAATCATTACAGTAAGTGTCCTATATCCAATGACATACATTAATGCAATTAGGACATTACTATGGAAACCAATAGTAATGCAACCCACTTAATATCGGGTGTGTTACCTATTCCAGCAGATATGGGACCATTGCGAAGCTATTTGTTAAAAGCGAAACATATTTTGTTACATATGTCAGTCGGATTCTGGGTATAGTTTAGTTTTCTTCACTAAATAATATGTTATATTAGTTCCGTGAACCATTCTGTCATACTTCGTTAAAAATGTGGAGGAAAATATTACCTCATAAGACAAGCGCATTTCTAAGACATATACAAGTTAAGATTTTTTTTACAACGTCTATAGTAATGGGCGTGTGTGTGTGTGTGTGTGTGTGATTTGTATATTTAACATAGCTTTAAAAAAATGTCAGTTATATCGCTAAGATATCTGCAGCATTGCAGTTTTAGTGACCTCTAGCATTGGGGAATCATGCCGTAGACATATATAATGATGTCCCAGCATGCATGTTATCCTGACCTAGGGCCGACCAGTCCTAACACAAATCTCTTAATTCTGAGCGTACAGTGAGGTAACTGTTAGTACCATTTTTTAAGTCTTTGGTATGATTCGAACCTGCGATCTCCCGCTAGACCAACGGAGCGTTTCAACATCTACAGGGCCGCAAGCACGCCTTTGACTGATATTAATAACAAAAGATTTTGGTTTTACTGAACAATTATGCCATTGCATTTCTGGGTTTTATGCATATTATCTTGGCAAAACTATCCATAAGAGAAATGATGTTAGATCCATTTTTATTGCATCTTTCTTTTACCGGAAACACTGCAATTTAAGATGGCGTCTGAATCAGCAGATTTCTACGAATTGTCATGTTGCAATTTATTCTAAAGTTGGAACATTGCTGGCATGTTTCAATAAGAAGACGATGGAAAATTTTAGGGCCGAGAATTTATTCTGTTCTCAAAAGATCCAATACATTCCACTGAGAAAACTGATAACTGCATCTACCAGGTTTAGAAGATGGTAGCTTTACAGTTTTAATTTTCTACGCGGCAAACGCCAGAACCGATTAAAAAACTCATAGTATTATGAAATATAAATCGATTTTCTGATATCGTTTTTGAACTTTGGTATTAATTCTATGTATTTATCTTTTAAATGTCAAATAAGAATGGTAACATTTACAGATCCATTTAATTATATTTTATCAATTAATAGGTCATTTTTATTTGTTTACTTATATGTGCATCATGGGATTTTATACTGATTCTCTGTTTTACATTAATAGCGTATATATATATATATATATATATATATATATATATATATATATATATATATATATATATATATATATCCATTACTAGCATAACATGTGTATTATTAATAATAGAGGGACACATTACCTATTAATAGCATATAGACAATTGTGCATGTAAACAGCATAGAGACAAGTATACTGAGAAATGTGTATATATTATTCGCAGAGACATAAGTGTACATAGTAATAACATATAGAGACAAATGTACATATTATTAACATAGACACACCTATACATAATAATAACATTGAGACATGTGTACATAGTAATAAGATAGAGACAAGTGTACATAGTAATAACATCGAGACAAGTCCACGTTGTAATAACATAAATACAAATGTTCATAGTAATTACATAGAAACACATGTGTATAGTAATAACATAGTGAAAAGTGTACATAGTAATAACAAAGAGACAAGTGTACATAGTAATAACAAAGGGAGAAGTGTACATAGTAATAATAAAGAGACAAATGTACATAGTAATAACAAAGGGACAAGTGTACATAGTAATAACAAAGAGACAAGTGTACATAGTAATAACAAAGATACGAGTGTACATAGTAATAACATAGATAAGAGTGTACATAGTAATAACAAAGTGACAAGTGTACATAGTAATAACATAGATACGAAATACATAGCAATAACATAGAGACTAATTTAAATAGTAATAACACAGAGGCAAATGTACATAAAAATTACTTAGAGAGAAATGCATAATAATAAAATATAAACAAAAAGTCATAACATAGACACACGTGTACATAGGGAAAACAGAGAGCAATATACATAGTAATAACAACGAGACAAGTGTACATAGTAATAACATAGGAAAAAGTCTACATTGCAACAACATAGAGACAAATGTACTTAGTAATAAGATAGAGGCAAATGTACATAATAACAGAGACAAATGTGCATACTAAAAACAGACAAATGTGCATAGTAGAAACATAGAGACAAGAATATAAATTAACGCTTTTGCATGATAAACATCTCATAGGTACAATATGATAAATATTTGCACAATTCTAATTCCAATTTTATAATAATGCACTTTTCAACAACAGAACTGAAAATTGGTCAAAGTATAACAGAAGTTCTCAAGTCTAATCTTTCATGTTTTATATTCTAACATGCACGTAACCAAACAGCAAATAGACTTCAAGAGCAAAGTTAATATGCATTGACAGTTATAAAATTTCTCCTTTTTTTCCGGCAGTCACTATTAAATATATATATATATATATATATATATATATATATATATATATATATATATATATATATATATATATATATATATATATATATATATATATATATATATATATATATATATATATATATATATATATATGAACAAAAGCTTCCTCTGTGATTATTTTGGATCTTAAAACTCTATTTCTCAGTAAAACAGGAAATAAGAAATCACACAAGTACAAACGTGTGGCTCACATCCGCGACAATCAATTAAAGGGATTCTGGTGGTACAAACGCCATAAAAGCACGATCATTGCCTTTCTCCGCCAAACGAACCCATGTTAACGTTGCTGCACGTGCAGAGCAGGGTACGCATGCTTTTCGTCCTGTGATTCAACAATGCAAAATTAGTAGCTTACTCTTCCACGTTTTTAATGTAAAGTCAAATTATCCAATCTTTTTTTTGTTCGTAATTGACAAGTCAACATCTATCAGATCCAGAAAGATAATACCCGCTGAAATGATACACTGTGGAGGAAATTAAATAGCCTGACAAATATCTATAAAAGTGAGAGAAAAAAATAGCTTACACCATTGAATTCCTGTAATATTTAACAACATCATACTGTCTTGATGAGCCATACTCAGAGTGTGTAATACCAAACCTTGTAATAATCTGTTTCCGGTCCATTATCAATCATATCTCAAGTTCACAACTCCAGTCCATTATAAATATCATCAAAACTCCGGCCTCTAAAAACTATTTTTAACTTATCCCTTTTATTTTAATTTGATGTGTTACAGCGGTTTATATATTGAACATTATATATAGTGTATAGATACCAACTATTAATTTTTACCTGCGTGAGCATCCTCGTAACAAGTAAGGAGACTACGATATGCAATATTCAGTTTCGTGTACAAGAGAAAGCATGTTTTCACCATTGCACTCGGTGTAGTCATGGTGTCAACTTAAACAAAGTTTACGCTGAAGATAAAGGTTTGTTGTGGAGTTATTAAAAGATAAAGGGATTATTTATCCTCACCAGCATTAGATAGTATCAGTCACATATTTCAAAAAGCAGGATGTGTCGTACAATTCCTAATAAACAGAATCAGACTGTCATAGTAACTCAAGTGTGCTACAGGAAGTGACTATAACAAACAATAGGGTAAATTCATTTCTTAAAAAAAAGAACGAACATTTTAAACATTTAAGATATTACAGATTAGAAAAATGTAATATAACAATCGGCGTAATTCATCTTGAAAATCATCGCTTATTCTGGTTCTGTGAATCCTGCAAGTAAATAAAGATACCGATCAATCAACACTTATATTTGATAAAAGTTTTCTTTGTTATCAAAGAAGGAAGACACTGATCTCACAACACAACGTCGTCTTAGTCAGATATAACACATTTCTTATATCTCGAAATGCATTAATGCTTTCGGCTTTCAATACGTTTTGATGGATAAGAACTAATTTATTTCATTATGCTTCTTACATAAAGTATTTAGGTAAAAAGTACAGTATTAAATTGATTTCAATAGCATAGTACAATAGGCAGCAATTGTGGTAGCAAGTGTGGTACACCATCTGGTGACCACGTATAATTTGAAACACTTGAAGGTGTACTACCTGTAAATTTTAGTCGTTCCAAAATAGTTGTTTAAGCAGAAAACGTTGATTTATTACGTGGTCTATAGCTTTTCCAAATCCATAAAAGAATCAAGTTTGTATGAAACAGTACTATCCAGGATGCAACTGTAGAAGACAAGTTCCAGATTGCATGCTGCATCAAATTAAAACAACTAAACGATTCTCTTGTTTTGTATTTGAACGAACTCGAGATGAATTTACTAACTTCTGCGGTGACTGCAAAAATCAACGTTTCCTTCACACAAGATTAGTCAACCACGTCAGACAGTTGCCTTGGGTGACTGACTCATTTTTTTTTTACAAAGTACTAATATCTAACAGAGGGTGGGAAAGGTCAGAGTTTGCAAACCCTAAGGTGAACTGATCTTGTAAAACACAGGATGGGGAAGGACAGAAGTTCTCGGAATAAGGTAAACTGATCTTGTAAAGCACAGGATGGGCAAGGGCAGAAGTTCTCGGAATAAGGTAAACTGAACTTGTAAAACACAGACTATGAAAGGTCAAACGCGTCCGGACTAATACAAAGTTAACTTTAAAGCACATATTTGAATCGGTTAGAAGCACTCGAACTATCATAAATTGAAATTAAGACACATGTTGAGAAAGGTCAGAGGCTCTCAGACTGCTGTGAATTGCATTTGAAAATATAAAGGGAAAGGTAAGACGCACTCGATCGAAGATGAGTTAAACTTGAAAACACGGGGTGGGAAAGACCAGAGGTACTCCACCTAAGAGGAATTTAACTTTACTTCTCTTAGGTTTTAATTTAAGAAAGAGAAAGATGGCCTGTAACGAAAGGGAAACAATAGAGCGTTATTTCTTAAAACAGCTTATGAATTACTGTTTTCTAATTTAAAACAAAGACGTGGGAAAACTAGACAATAATCAGAGACCAAACTAAAATATTTTTTTTAATATTGTAGACCTCAGGTTTGTTATTGAAAATTTCTTTCTGTATCATGTAATTTATGCTAATGAAGCACTTCCAACAACTTGCGAAAAACAGTTTGCTTTGCAGTCGATGCATTTGTGCTTGATCTTCACTGTTTGACAATTATCATATGAATTTCATATGGTTACCTAAATCCAAATGTGTGATGGTACTTGCAAGAGACAAGAAAGGTAAGGATTCCGAACCTTTTCCAGCGTTCCAGCACATAGAAGATCTTAAACATGGTGTACGTTGACAACTTAAATGCGAATAATACTTTAGCTGTTTATATCTTTTTAAATCAAGTACGATTTTGGTACTTGATTTTAAAAGATATCTCAAAGCAGAATGCTATTTCGGCTTTGACGATGGCCAAAATAAAAAAACTGTACACATCAAACACGTTGGAAATGCTGAGATCAAGTATGTCCAACATTTGATTGAGGCGGTCCAAATCAAACCTAAGCATTACGTATGTCAACTACCAGCAGTTTCCACACGCTGTTAGCATGTGTACCATTCTACTTCTCAAAGTCTTGTAAACTTGAAATTCAAACATGTGCTCTATATAGAAACACTGAAGCCGCTATTTCGTTATCTGAAGATAAATAGTGTCTGGATGTTGTCTACTTTTGTCGATGAACTAGGCAAAGCAATCAATAACAATACAGTTTAACAAATTATTCGATTTTGGTGACAGTTTGCAGGGGACGTGTAATTTATCACGTACTAATGCAGACAGAATGAATACTCTTACAAATGGATATCACTCCTGAAAAGCACATGCCAAACCTACTGAAATAATGTTTGATCTACACCACATCTTTCACTACGTGTTTCAAACAGACGATAAAGATATATTAAATTAAAATATTAAATTAATATTAATGCATTTAAGATTATTGTGATCTTGTGATCTTGTATATATATATATATATATATATATATATATATATATATATATATATATATATATATATATATATATATATATATATATATATATATATATATATATATATATTAAACTTTAACGGTCATAGCCCTGCTACTCCCAAACAAACAATATTCATGTGCAAAATATTATATATCGTTTACCAGGTCATATCGAGTGTATTGCACACTGTGGTTAAACTTGTGACGTCACATTGAAGTTATAATCTCAAATATATATATATATATATATATATATATATATATATATATATATATATATATATATATATATATATATATATATATATATATATATATATATATATATATATATATATATGCCACTCGCTGCATACAGTCTATGACTTTAATAAACCGCTATGGTGTCCTGAGTGGTTAGACCGTTTCAGATGCTGAAGGCCTAATGTCAGAGTAATGTGACTGGGTGTGACATGTTTTATAAATGTCTGCGGCAAGATGTCCTAGTACTAGACATCACGATAAACTGCCACTCTTCAAGCATCTTTGTAGTATTAATATTACTGAAAAGGTTTCAAAACTAAGTTAAAGATGCAAATCACACACACACACACGCACGCACACATCCATTTAAAAAACTTAAAAATGCATCTTTCCACTCACGGGATACAGATGGAATTATGACTAATGCATTAACCCATTCACATCAAACATCTTAAATGACAAAATATGCCATCCACTGCGTACAGATTGCGGCAGATAACGTCATCCAACTTGTTTCGTAAATTCGATATCTGATAGACGCTTATTGAAATAGCATGTATTCCTGATAGCACATTCAACCTAAAGCAGATAGCATCAGGATTGTCATCGGGACCTTGATTATGTTTTGACAGTTTTCCTGCAGGCTATAGAGGTAGTATGGAATATTTAAGCACAGAGTTTACTAAGGCTTCATTCTCTATGCTTTTTGGTGTAATTTGTGCACGCAGAAGCTGATTTCAGTTTGAATTGCCGTTATGTAGATTTAATAGAGTTTGAATTGCCGTTAGATCAAGTTAATGTAGTCTAAATTGCCGTTAGATCGAGTTAACGGAGTTTGAGTTGGCATTAGTTCGAGATAGTGGAGTTTGAATTGCCGTTAGATTAAGTTAATGGAGTTTGATTTGCCGTTAGATCGAGTTAAAGGGGACAAAACCCTAACCTGCATAATTTTATTGTAAATAGAAGGATATGTAGTAGTTTGTGTATATAATATATTAGGACTATTTGTTTCGTTGCATCTGTTGTATTTGCACAAACATTTAATAATAAATACGGTGCTAAATTCCGAGATCAATTGGAAAGAACCTACCCCTAAGTTTTTATCTCCCTTTCATACAAGTAGGAAGTGACGTCATTTGAGACGATTCCCGTACAATAGGCATGTTCGTATTCATTTTCAAGTAGAAATGATGGTTCAATGAGCAGATCTGAAGTGTGTGAATAATAGCAGTTCCGGACAAATATTTTTTTCTCACATTTCCAAAGGACCCTAACAGGTGATTTGTATGGGCGAATCAAAGAGAGAAGGGGATCATGACCGAGACATTTCGAGCATGAAAGTTTTCCAAAAGATCCGAGACTCGTACAGTGCCGACTCTTTTTTATTTTTCTACTCTGACAAAAAGAGAGAAGACGGGAAGCACGCCGGCGAGTCGTAGTCGACATAGGCTAGAAAGAAGAGCTATACAGAAGAAGAGAAAGGTTTAGGTAATAAGCAATTTCTTTTTCATGGAGACTTGTTTCCCAAGGGTTTACATGACGATGTGACAAGAAGCTGGATCAAGTCAATTTAGTTAATTTGTTAATTTGTTGTACAATGTCTAACGTTAAATTTTAAATGATGCAAACATATTACAGTTTAGAGTATATGAGTAGCCTATCCATCTCTCCTTGATATAGTGGGTATTTGATAACTCAAGGCATACACTGATGTAACTTTTCTTTATTGTGCCAGTATGTTCTTAATAAATGCCATTTTGTTCTGCAACATAGATCACACACACACACAGAATATACAATACTTTAACATTATCTCAATTCATCATACATCAGTATCAGCATACAATATGCAATAAATTACTGACAGTGTGCAAATTCAATTTCTTTAAAGGCAGTAAGGCACACGAGAAGGTAGAAAAATTGTCTGTGGCAGACTACTGCTCAAAGACATACAGAAGCTGTCATCTGCTATAAGATTTTAATAAAACTCTCAGTTTCAGATTATGTCATGTTATGTGACAAGAGCTCGTACTCAGTAACAAAGAAAAGAGTGAAAGCCAACAAGCTTTGTATATTTTAACACAATAATTTATTTCCCTAGACAATAATGTAAAAATTTGTAAATAGGACTTACAATCTGTGAATATAATCCAAAATGTGATCCTAAGAATGAAAACACAAGTCCATTTACTAAATAGTCCTTTAAGATTCCAGGTTCGAGTCCCGACTACGTACAAATATGGAAGGCGATGATGTCAGATGTAGTCCAATATATGATTAACAAAAATTCCCCACTTGAATCACAGTTTTTGTTTTCAAATAATTCCAGAATAAACTGCCATGAATATCTTCCAGAATTCTTTTTTTTATATAAAAGTAAACTTGTTGAGTTTCCAAGGGGAATAAATTATTAGATCAAAAATCAGACAAAGAACAAACAATCTGGCAACAAATTAAAAATTACACTTTTTTCCTTCAAGGTTTTGAATAATTCTGTCTAAAAAATATTAGGACTGCTTAGGTGGCGCTCACCAGTTATTATGTACTTTTGAGAAAGTGATGTATGTAAGGTGAAGTTGTTTGCATTTTAAACATGCACAGTGGAGAGAATGTTGGCATACCTATATACTACTTTCATGTAATGTGGATGAAATTTCTTGGATATTGTACTTTTGGAAATTTTAAATGATCTTGGGACACTGCTAACTAAAATGACTGCTCCCTTGTGCTCCAAAAATCAACCTAAATTTGTCTAAAGTACACTATTCTTGGCAGCTATTAAAATATGGAAAATGAATTTTGCCAAACTAGATAATACCAGCTTCTAAAAGTGCAATGACTGAATTACCAAATACATAAAATGTAAAAAAAGTTATCGGCTCTTTTTTTTACAATTTACCTCTGAAGTTCGAGAAGTGAAAATGAGCAAGTAGAGCTAGCACGTTTTTGAAAGATGCACATCTGGAGTAAGGCCAAGCTGTATATTCTCTAACCCATATTACACCCATCAATCATACATCAAAATAAAGGGAATTAAAGGTTCTTTGAACAATACCTAAGATATACAAAGTCTCTTTTAAAAAACCAGTATAACTAGTGAGGAAACCCGGGGAAACTCTTTTTCTTTAAAATTTTAACCCTATGCTAAATATGAAACTGTAGAGCGCCACCTTAAAAACAAATATAAACATATATGCAATTATTTTTCTTATTTTCATATTATTATGTATGATCTTCTGAGTATAATGGTACATTAAGAAAGATTTTATTCATGAAAATAAGCTAATTATGCTTATTTTTGCTCTAGTATACCTACTTTGCTATGAGGCATGTTTGGGTGAGTAGTGGCCTTCATCATGGGGAAATTAGAAGTCTTAGAATATAGAAATAAAGTCAACTTAAATTGAAAAATGTTGCAATAAATAACAGAAATACATAGTGAAAATGTTTCATTTCATTTATTTGCAATGAAATTAAAAAATAAATGATAACAAAGCAAATTCGCTTTCCTCCATATCAAAAAATTAGTTAATATTTTACCCTTTGACCTTTGACCTTTATGAACCTCACCTGTTATATCCCTTTTATAACTGTAAAATTTATTGTTGACATCTTAGGAATAAATATGGTTAGTTTCATGTTCCTGTCTATCAGCATAACACTGGTTGCTATGTTGACAAAATGCAATGCACATTTTTAAAATTGTTCACTTTTTATCATAAGGAGGGGGGGCTGTACCGGTTTAAGACTCTGACTCTAATAAATGCTGTTCTGAGGGGGAAAATATAGGACAATTATTACAAAGGACTGTTTTGATGCTTGCGACTTAAATATTTCAGCCATACAATCAAAATTAAATCATACAATAATAATTTCTATATCCACTTTATGGTGGCGCTCACCAGTTATTATGTACTTTTGAGAGAGTGATGTATGTAAGGTGAAGTTTGCATTTTAAACATGCACAGTGGAGAGAATGTTGGCATACCTATATACTACTTTCATGTAATGTGGATGAAATTTCTTGGATATTGTACTTTTGGAAATTTTAAATGATCTTGGGACACTGCTAACTAAAATGACTGCTCCCTTGTGCTCCAAAAATCAACCTAAATTTGTCTAAAGTACACTATTCTTGGCAGCTATTAAAATATGGAAAATGAATTTTGCCAAACTAGATAATACCAGCTTCTAAAAGTGCAATGACTGAATTACCAAATACATAAAATGTAAAAAAAGTTATCGGCTCTTTTTTTTACAATTTACCTCTGAAGTTCGAGAAGTGAAAATGAGCAAGTAGAGCTAGCACGTTTTTGAAAGATGCACATCTGGAGTAAGGCCAAGCTGTATATTCTCTAACCCATATTACACCCATCAATCATACATCAAAATAAAGGGAATTAAAGGTTCTTTGAACAATACCTAAGATATACAAAGTCTCTTTTAAAAAACCAGTATAACTAGTGAGGAAACCCGGGGAAACTCTTTTTCTTTAAAATTTTAACCCTATGCTAAATATGAAACTGTAGAGCGCCACCTTATGTAGACCCCAATGTCTTATTTGAAGTCTCGCGAGATTGGTCATGTTGTCTCTTAAATACACTATTTTCGTCACGTCCTCCAATATGAACCCACTTAAAAATGAATCATAAGTTGTTTACAAACAGTGATCACGTAATGATACTGACCAATCATTTTAACTTCCTGTTGACATTATTACCAGGGTAAGACGGACTCAATGATAATTCTGACGGAATATATCTTCGTCTTAAATAAACAAACTTTGTGATAAAAATACATCTCACAACTAAAAATAGAAACCCGAATCTGAGATAAATATTCATTGTAATTAAGTACAATGAATCAAAAATGAAAAAAAAATAATTTTAAACCTTACACACGAGCAATTTAATTACATATACGTAACATTCCAAAAAGTGATGGAGGAGGTTGTAATGCGGCGAGAATTATACAGCACATATCGCACAGCACATGAAGCTAGGGCCAAGGAAATTATCCATCCACCACCAGCTGAAGCCTCTTCATACAGAAAGAATTTGGTTTTCATGATAAGGACTCAATAATTCAGGAACACCATCAGTGTTTCAATACCTGAACGTGTAATTTCAGCCAATAAAGTTTAAAACCTCAGTAGCTTATGGTATTTTATTTTGCCATTATACACATATATTCACACACATTTCTAGAACTGTCATAAGTTTTCAGATTCGTCAGTCAGAAGCAAGAATACATGACGCATGTGCAGGTTTCATATGTGAAGGTCTTACGAATCGTGCTCACTATATTTCTTTTACCAAGTGTCTTCCACACTCAGTGGAAAAATCGTCTATATGATATGTGTCGGTAGACTGAAAGGACAAAATAATTTACTGAATGGTATAGTTATTACCCATAATTTCACACCAATTCAATCACTATATACATGGAAACATGGTATTTATTTTATAACAGATTGGTTTATGGAGCCTTAGAATAGGTCTCTCTCTCTCTCTCTCTCTCTCTCTCTCTCTCTCTCTCTCTCTCTCTCTCTCTCTCTCACTCTCACTCTCTCTCTCTCTCACTCTCTCACACACACACACACACACACACACACACACACACACATTTTCTCTTCCAAGAGCCACTGAGATTGGCAACAAATATTCCCTTCTTGGTTGGACATTGGAACATATTTACTACACAAGCACCTGTGTGGAAAAAAGGTTAAAATTATTTGAATAAATGTTGCCTGTTTAATATTTTAAATGTACATTTCTTTGAAGAGCATTAATCCAATCATGACATGTACTATATCAATAACTGTTGGATTAATCCAGTCTCTAGAATGTGAAAACCAATTTTCAGCCTCCACCCATCCCCACCCCAAAAGAACTGGCAAGAAAAACTCTAATCTGTAATATTAAATTTTCTTGACTTAACAGAAAATGATAAGAAAGAATAAGAATAAATGTAACAAAAAATAAATTTGTGAAAAACATCGTGATCGGTACAAAATTCTAGCCCTCTCCCTACCCGGTTTACTGAATTCGATTTTGTACTGCTATTCACTTTGGTATTTCAAATTAATTTAGTTTATAAATAATATTTGCAGATTTGTTTAGACTAAGATTATTTACCAATTTGCGTTTTAGAGCAACTGTGCTTCTTCTACACCAGGTCGACGATACTCCAAATCACTGTCATTGTCAGAACCTGACGATTCCTGTACATTTTTATCACACGAATTTGTCTCCGACTTATACATATAAGGTTGGATGTTAATGAAATAATCTACTTCTGGATAATCATCCACATCACTGACAGTCAACATAATTTAAACATTCAAGTACAGCCAACTCATAGACTGAATTATAAACACTTCCGGTCTGTACAGTGTATCAAATGACGTCACATCGGCTAATTATTCACGGGGGGGAAGAGCGTTGGTCTATTCAAGACTGATCGGGAGAGCTGATCGGCTTTTCATAAATTTATGCGTAAAGAGTAAGAAAGACAGGTACAAATTTTCAGAAAATGAAACTTATATACATAGCAAATTATATACGGAGTTTGCGCGAATTTCAGTTTCGCATGTTTGTCCCCTTTAATGGAGCTGAAGTAAGTGCACATAAATGGGTTACAGTTTAAACGTGTAAAGTTACAATTACATTTACCTTCCATTTCTACCAATAAAAAAGATCGTAGACAGCGATTTTGAAATGCTATGCATTGATTTAGTGTTTCCTCCCACTAGGTATTCTATATAAATCTCGTTTATTATCTCTTAATTTTAATAGCGATGGAAGTCAAAGTTGTAAAAAATATGAGGTTTTTAAACCAACAACAAAATTCTAGAGCAGAACCCCACCCCTTATAAAATAAATATATTCTGACATTTTAACCACATCAGAGACCCCCCTGTCCTACATTGGTATCTCAAAACCACCCTCTTCCAAAGTTGTATCATAGAAGATGATGATGAGTTCTCCCGAACCAAATGAAGATTCTAGACCTCTAGCATTTTTCATATTAAAAATGATATTTTGTATATAATGTCTTATTATCATTCAATCCGACATGTTTTTTTTAGATGTAACTAACAGATTTCTAAAAGATTTATTTTTATAAAATCATCCTCACGCTATACCGGCATAACAACTAAATTAATAAGCAATAGTAGCAACTATATTGGTTATCATGAATCAGAAAAAATATGGATCAGTATTGTTATTCGCGACTGAATATTGCGAGCTAATAAGAATCCGATAGCATGGATTGACAACATGGTTGATGAATGATATTGCTACCAAAATGAAAGTAAAAATAAATCTTATTTTTAAATCATAATAATAATTTTTTTTTTACAAAACACATAATCACAACATAACCCCATGTAAACTAAAAGGCTGCCAAACAGCATCCTAGCAAGATAAGGGGCATTCTAATTAATCCCCATCTGAAGTCCTAGATTGCCAAACGACATCATAGCAAGCTCAGAGGAAATTGGAAATTAGACAAAACAGAACACCACCCCATTCAAACACCTATATTTTCTATCAACATCCTAGCAAGCTCAGTGGGATTCGAATTAATTCTCAGGTGAAGCTCAGAGGAATCTAGAAAGAAAACGAAACACAAATCCATGTGAACCCTAGGTAGCCAATAAACCTCTTAGAAGGATTAGAGGTTTCACATGCTTTTAATTCTAACTTATCTCTAAGGAAGTCACAGTTGTATAAATCCTTAATTAACTTAATTAACGACAATACAGTTACATATATACTTGACTATCCTAATTAAGGACGGCACATAAATCCGGGGACCTTATATACGTCGAACATATTGTATACACTTTTCCTCATAATCAACCCCGGCGAGTGCAAGAATGGATCCTTCCGCATGGTGACATGGTGGGGAAAGTATTTTGTTTAGTTGGATTTCGAGGATTCCTCGGAACCCGCTTCATTTTAGAAAAATGCGCAATTCAAAGCATACCAAAGGCATCAGTATGAAAATCCAACATTCTAACACTGAGCTACGAAATTCATTTATAATATATCTTCAAAAATTATTATATAGTTACCAAATAGGAAATTTGGCATTAAATTTTCTGATTCTGAAAAACGTTATGATAAAATGAATTTAGAAATGTAAAGTTCTCTGGCAACACAGTAAAGAATTTATACTAATATATATTTCCAACGCTATGCAATAACCATTTACACACAGTCATTTACTTGTCTCAATATTTTAAAAAAATTATATTCTTCTTCACATCTTTTATATACGTATAGGGGCATTTAGCATCAAGATGCAGAAAGAGTACTCTGTTAGGAATGGTTGATTTGTAATGAGTTTGAATTGTGACCTTTCCCTATAAAAAAAACCCCTACTTACTCATGAATTTTGCTTTCATCTTGTTTACACTCTCTGAGCCAAGCCTACGTGTTTAATAAACGAACTTGATCTTTTGATGATGTCAAAGAAGACAAAACTTCATGATCGTTTTATGTCATGCCTAATCATTATTAAACACAGCGTGGTAAAAACAAAGGTGGTTAATATTAACGTGTTCAATAAATATGTAGTCAACACGATATCTATCAATGACAGATGCTTTGTTCTAAAATTTATAACAGTTTTGGATTGAAAAAACCTCTTTCTATTTATTGAAACATATGATCCAATTGCGTTTCATAATATAGTCGGCATTATGTGACAAATGAGTGTGCGTATTTAATGGCAGTTCCCTGTGCGATTTTTATGCTGGGAATGCAGCCAGTCAAAACTATAAATGCTCGAGGATATACAACTCTGATGTCCTGATTTTGGGAGTGTTGCCGTAAATAAACAAGAATATAAATATCAATCATAAAACTTAAAATCCAACTGGCACTGGTGTAACGGCATTTGTATAAAATAAATTTCTTATCCCATTTTTATCCAACATAACATTTCTCTCTTTATTATTCTAAATTCTGCCTACTGTCATATTATCTCAATGGGTTCTGACAATAATAAATTCCGCTCGTGATATTGCAGAAATGTTATCGATAGGAATCACAAAATGGTATCGATCCCATAGCAATAGCCAGATGAGGAATGGATCCCTTAATCAGAGCATGTTACCAGACAATCACTGTGGACTGACTCAAGAGACATTTATAGCGTCGTTTCACATGGTTTTTAATTCGACTATCATGAACACTCAAGGTTGAACGGCCACTCAAAACACCCTCCAGTCAGGCATTTACAAGTTTAAGTAACCACTCATCAGCCAGTCTTAGCACGTTCATTGTTAAATAGGCACTCATCCGCATGTGGATAATAATGTTCAGATTCTCTAGTACAAATATAATAATCGGGCAAGAAAAACGTTGTGTCAGAGAAATTGCTTTGCAGATTTTAAGTCATAGTTCAATTCCTTCTTCCTACATGTTCAAGTTTCCGCCCATTTAAGATTATTGGTTTTCTACTTGTTCTTTATTTCATTCAGTACAATAGTAACATACTAACTTCGATTTACGTGTTATAGGTTCGAGACACCGTTCATTATGTCGAAGAATATGTAACTGCCAATATAAATTTGGATTCACACTTTGAATCTGTATATTTCTGTATTTCAGATACTTCTTTGCGTCACCATTTCGTCAATGGACAATTTGTCTGATATTTGTCAGTATAATGACAACTTAAACCATGTATGGATGAGGTGAAATCATCTTTATGTCCTATCCCATATTAAATAATTCGAGAAATATCTGCAATGAAAGTACATAATCTATTTAAACACACAGAGGAACGTCGTATAGGCTATCTGACTAGACAAATTATTGAACTGGAGTTTCATTTTCATGTTTTGTGATTAAAACAATAAGAACATTTTTAAGAGCAATAAAAGTGTCGAAACATTTCATGTATTTTACCCTTATATCGCGAAAATATGAAAGAAAAATTAGTTTAAAATGCAAAAACGCTGATTCTGAAAACTAAGCTGATAGTTATCACCACCACAACATAAACTTGGCCCAGTTGATTTCAGTCAGCGGAAGCAATTGTTTGATTTTAGAATGAGTTGCCTTTTCATTAACCTGAGATAGTCATTTAAGAAGACATCTGCAGCATATCTTCATCCAAAAAATCGTTTGTATAGGTGCTAAAATTTCAAATTGGTGGATAATCTCGGAAATGTTTTTTTTTTCGACAACCCTTTTGCATTTTGTCAAGCTTGACATTAAGATCTTGGACTAAAGAATCTCCCTTTGCTCAAACAATGCAAATAAGTGAATTGCAATATTACGATATATCCTGATTTACCATGGCTCCACGGCATCCGATCCGTTTATCATATAAAAAATCTACACAATACGCTTTGCGATATCCTGAATTGCTTATCACGTTAGAAACACAAATTGCTTCCTCTTTTGTAGAGGCAAAATCTCATTGTTGTGTTTACCATGCACAATCTACCAAAGGGTCAATCTTTTCAAGCTTCTTTTGCGAGAGAGAGAGAGAGAGAGAGAGAGAGAGAGAGAGAGAGAGAGAGAGAGAGAGAGAGAGAGAGAGAGAGAGAGAGAGAGAGGGGGGGGTAGTGCGTCCTTCTGGATGTGGGAGGTCGTGGGTTCGATCCCTGTCTGAGTCATATAAGAGACCTATACATATTGTAGTGACAGCTGCATTGCTTGGCGCTCAGCGTTAAGAAGTAAGAGTTAGGACTGTTTGGTCTGGTGTCAGGATATTGTGACTGGGTAGAACATCATCTTACATGCCTGCGGCATGGTTCTCCAGTGATAGATGTCACTATAAACTGCCACACTGCAGACATCGTAGCGATATGACTGAAAAATAGTTCAAGATACGTTAAAACCCTAATGACAAACACACACACAAATACACACACAGTCTAAAACGCATGCTTAGGCCATGAAGACCATTACAAATTTACAGATAAATCATAAATCAAACTAATCTACATATTTTCCATATAATGATGCAGTAGAGTTGCATTAGCAGTATGTATGAGATTATTCGTTCCGTATTAAATTTATTCCTTGATGCACAAAAGTACGTAGTAGATATGAAAACAGACACAGCTATACTGACTGTGTGGCCCTCACTTCAACACCACCAAAACTGTTTCTGTATCATTGTAGTGTGATTTGTTATGCCGTAACTGTTTTGGACGATTTTATTTTATAGAATTCACAGAGACTATTTGAGTTTCAAAAGAAATATAAAACCATAAAATACATGAATTGCAGCTTTAGCCTATGGAAGTAAGCCATTTTCTTTAGATTTCTAACCAAAACAGATAGTTTCCTAAAGCAGTGTACAAGATGATAAATCACTGCGTGGTTAACTGCGGCAAAGTTTATCATAGATAATGTCTTAACTGTGAACATGGTTATTCTTTTACTGGAACTGATATAATATAATGTGAGGAAATAATAAACATTATGCAAATGACAAGACAGTTTAATTCAAATTCCCTTTATTGAATATCTGAACAGAGTTCTTAACCTTCATTTGCCAAAATATTGTTTTTTGGTAAACATGGATCTCGGATTCACCGAAACCAAATGTAAAATAACTGAGTGATTAGTTTCCATTGAAACTGTTTAGCTTTCCTTTTGTTTTGTTTTATCAGCGAAGAGCTTCATTCTGTTCTAATTGCATTACACATTAGTAGGGTGCTAATGGAAACTAGTTTAATACAGAACCCGAATCATTAATACAAATACACACTAAATGAATTTTTATTGCAATTTACTTCATTTGTTAATAAAATATGCCGGTTTGGGCTCGTATAATTTCATATTATGTCCATAAAAGAAAGTAATGCTGACGACAATCTTTAGACAAAAATACTTTTAACAATAACTTACCTCATTTTTTCATATACAATGAGACCATCAGTGCTACTATGATTAGTCTGCTTTTTCGTAAAACAAGAAAATCTTATCGCCATTTTGGCTTGTGTTCATATAAATGCCCTGATCCGAATCAAAAATATCTCGTATCCCTACCTAATTCTTTAAAGTGAGCGAATTAAAAATAGATTTTTATTAATTATTTTATCAACTATAATTAGGAGAACATTTGTTATTATCGAAGTTCAGACTGGTTCATTGTATATAGAACTGGAGGGGATCGGCTTTGGATTTTTATATTAAAATGTAATAAATTTGTCGTCTCTATGTCCAGCCGCTATTGCTAATGTAATTTTATTTAAATCATTTGGGTACATTAAACCTGGACATCTAGAATTTCTGTCATCATCAGTCGTTAAATATTTCGCTTTTCAAACTTAATTCTTGTAATACTACCCAATCTGATTTAATTTGTTCAGTTCCTTTAAATGACATATTTTACAATATCCATTCTGTAGTGTTTGGACAAAAATATTCAGGTATAAGTTATGGTAGCTAATGTTTGGCCGCTTTTGCATATATTTATCCAAACAATATAAAATAAAAATTAATGGTAGATACATGGTCAAAAGGTGCAGATAATATCCATTCACATAAAATATATAAGTATCAGAAAAAAGCCCAAATTAATCCAATCGGCAAAGTCACTTCTGATCTATAGTTCTTAGTCATGGTACTTATAATCATTTTGGACACTTAAATTATTATCACATACATATAGGAATACTGTGATTCATTTCATCTTTCGCTCTTCGTACAATATATACTATGGTTGCTATAACATGTCTTAAACTTTTATCTAAACTGGCACTTGTGATCTGAGTAGAAATTCAAAACAAAGGAAGTCTTGTTTTGTTTAGCATACGAATCACTCTTGGATTTCATGCTACCATGATTTCATTGTGACTTGGCCAAATTGTTACTGTCCAGACTTGTGAGTAACCAATTTTTGCGTTTGTTTTTTTTTCGTGTCAGTTAACAATTTAGGCTAGTTAAGGGGGCTACTTACAAATGAAATTGGGACTATCAGTATATACTTATAGTGATGGGGGTCCAATAGTCAAACATTGCAAGACATCGATAATAATAGTTACGATGGGATGTAGCTGATATCCCCCACATAGTAAATATCAAGGTCGGTGCCTTACATTGTATGACAGTGAGTCAAATTGCTATAATGCTAATATTTCAAGCCCTTCCTCCCTATATCCATTTACCTACAGTTTTAAATTTATTTGTAATGAGCTGAAGTAAAAGTTCTGTAGCCAATTGTTCTTGGCAGATTGTGATTTTCTCAGCTTTTAATTTTCAAATCTACTCAAAGAAAGATGTGTCATTTGATTTTATCAAATCAATTTATTTAATTTTCCAAATAGAGTCTAATGCCTCAGTTTGTTTCGTTTTAAAGGCATGCAGGGTGTATGCCTTTCAGTTCAATGCTTACGTCAGTTACTTTGCAAATGACTATATTGGTAATAACATTTAATGGCAACAAGTTTACAGAGTAAAAGCATTTCTAAAGACTTTTGTGATAACCAGTTTACAGCGTAAAATATTGCTAATGATGTTTCGTTGCAACAAGTTCAGAGCGTAAATATTGAATATGACTTTTTATGACAACCAGTTTTACAGAGTAAAGTACTACTAATGACATCTTAGCAACAAGGATTCTTGTTCAGAACGAAAGCCTACACAAAGGGTTATAAAATAGGAAACATTCATCCATGAAAACTCTTTACATATCGCATAGGAAACTTTAGGATATCCTCAAAGTCGTTATTGTAATAATTTCCCATCACAACATTCGGTCTTGTAATAAACAACTTAAATGAGTATAGTACAGGGATTTTATTCTAATCACACAAATTACCATGGTGACATTAAAAACCCATCACAAGAAGACGATAGATAATTTGGAAATCCTCTAAAAAGCCATAGACATTAAACATAGTTTATGGTTCCCACAGAGAAAAAGACGGCGTAGTATAAACAAGTCATTGTTGCAAATGTATTCCCGATAGTCATGCAATGATAATACATTGCAAAGATTGTGTTTTGAAAAGAGACACAAATACTTTTAATCTAGCACTCTAGAAACTGTCTTCATTGTTCAGCATCAAGTATCGCAATGCTTAATAACGCGAAATCAACATGAAATCAGTGTATTGCAATGCTTTCGTGATGTGAAATCACCATCAAGTCAGTGTATTGCGAAGCATTTGTAATATAAAAATCAGATGCAAAACAATCTATCACAATGCTTTCTTAACATGAAATCAGCAGCAAACCAGCCTCTCGTGATGCTTTCACATTTGTTGATCACCGTAACCCCTTATATAATAAATTCCTGTCCAACACAAGTTGTGTATTATAAGAAATAGCTCTCGAATTAGTCCATTTGTTTTATATTTTAGTGAGGTCGAGCTGGATGTGCGACACTAACTTTCCTACTGTTGAATGAATGGTATAGACGTATATGTTATATGTCATGCTTTCTCCCAAAATGATGACGATGAGCTGATACAACCTTTAACTATAGATCTTACAGATTTTATATTTCTTGTGCTTCTTCAGACTAAATCTCTGCCATTAGGCTGATTCGATCCCTGCGTCATTTAAACCTTTGTCCATCATTTTCGGGTATTAGTATGCCATCATGGTAACTGGATCATACGTTTTTCTCTAATTAAACATTGAGACATTTCTATCAATGATTATGTATACACCGCTGGCTTGGAAATGCAGTTTAGATACTCTTTATTACGATATTACCTGCATATTGTAACGTCCGGTGCGTGTTACCTTATAGCGTCCCTAGTCTACTGATTGACCTATACAAGCAACATAATCTTTTTTTTCTCTTCTACGTATTAACCAAGATCGTCACAATCTGCATTAAAGATGTTGAAGGGAAATGATAGCAGAAAATTTTATCCAAAAACAATGAGGTGCTGAGTACGGTTTTCTCCAAGATGGCATATTACCACAACACATTTGCAGTATGGTCTTGTTTGGGTGTTTATCCAAGGGTAAATCTGGCCTAATCACTCACAAAGTAAATGAAGCCTCAATGACGAGACCAGCTGATTTTACGACAGTAGGAGGAAGAAACATGGAATTGTACTGATTAAATAGTCATGAGATAAAACTCAATGGTAATAAACCGTTCCTTGAAAACCAGTCCTTACAATCAGAATTAATCCTTATCATATTGATCGTTGACATTATTATCCCTGCTGGATATATTAAAATAATTTTGGGTTAAATCTTCATAGAAATGTATAAAATAAGAGGATTAATGCTAAGAAACATATTATTACCAGATATATTGCACAGTGAATGGGAGTCGAATGATCGTTTTGTAGAGAAAAGCAAAACTGCTATCATGACATATCATGGAGACAATTCTGAGACTAGTATGTACATACATCAAGTCAAATTGCCTGTCTATTAATGCGATGGGTTGAAGACGTTTTCCTAGGGCCATTGAACATAATTCCATCTGGCAGCTGTTGCTCCGTGTTAACCTTGTGACAAACAGCTGAAATACTAATGCTAGTTTCCTCAACAATTCGATTGACCTTGTATTTAGTAAACGTCAGCTACTTTTGGTGACAAAGTCTATTTTAAGATACGAAAATAATGAAGGTTTCCATCAAATTACTTAATTCAAGACGAAATAATTTATTACAGAAATGAGAAATTGTTACAGGTTCAAAGGGAAGCAGACATAAAAATATCTTGATAGGGAAATTAGGAAATATGACATGTAGGCAGGTAAGAACGCGGACAGACGGACAGATAGAAACATTATTGATAACTTAAGCGTAAATGATAGATCCTTACAGTGAGAAATATTGCATTATAATGAACTTAAGTAATGTGAAGGCAAACTTTGTGAATGAACGCATGACAGGTAAATTTGAACGAAGTGCTGGTTTTGGAACATTGCCAATAGTGCACAATCTTCATATCACAGACTGATTCCTGAAGAAACAAACATCTAATACATGAATATTGTCATCTGAAAATATATAATGCATAGAACTTTACAACTTTGATGTAGGTTAATTGAAATGTTCAAGATAATCTGAAGACACGAACATTTGACAAACGTGTAAAACGAGCAAAGCAGAGATCTAATATAAAGATAACACTAGTAATCATTACAGTAATTGTCCTATATCCAATCACACACACACACACACACACATATATATATATATATATATATATATATATATATATATATATATATATATATAACACAAACACAGACACACACACATATATATATATATATATATATATATATATATATATATATATATATATATATATATATATATATATATATATATATCTTAGCGAAATCAGCATATTGCTACCGCAACCAAGAGTAGTGCAACCTAATTAGGATAAGGTCCGTAACCTATTGCAGTAGAGTTGGGACCATTGCGAATTTATTTATTGAAAGCGAAACACATCTTATTACACATTATGTCAGTCGGATTCTCGGTATATTTTCTTCACTAAATAATACGCTATATTAGTTCGGTGAACCAATTGTCATACATTCGTTGAAAACGGTAGGAGGAAAGTATTACCTCATCAGACATGCGCATTTCTAAGACATACACAGGTTAAGATCATTTAGACAACATTTGTAGGATTGTGTGTTTGTGTGTGTGTGTGTGCGTGTGTGTGTGTGTGTGTGTGACTTTGAATGTTTAACCTAGCTTGAACAATTTTAAGCCTTATCGCTACGATGCCTGCAGTATTGCAGTTTCTACAAATGTCTAGCGTTGTGTGATCATGCCGCAGACGTGTAGTACGATGTCCCACCATACATATTGTCCTGACAACAAACCGACTAGTCCTAACAACAATCTCTTAATACTGAGTGCAAAGTGAGGCAACTTTTAACGCGATTTTTATAAGACTTTGGTAATACTCAAACATGCGACCTCCTTCTAGAACAATGGAACGGTTCGACGCCTAAAGGGACTCACGAACTCCTTTGACTGATTTTAATAACAAAATATTTTTGTTTATTGCATACTGATGTCATTATATTTATGGGTATCATATCTAGGCAAAATTGTCCATAGGAAAAATGCTGTAAAATCCATTTATATCGTTTCCTTATTGTTATAGGAAATACTGCAATTTAGCTTCCAAATAGATCCTTAAGATGGCGTCTGAATCAGAAGATTTCTATGAATTGTATTGTGGTAATTTATTCTAAAGTTGGAACATTACTGGCACGTTTCAATAAGAAGATGATAGAAAATGCACGAGCCGAGAATTTATTCTAAAATCAAATACATTCCGCTGAGAAAACTGACAACTGCTTCTATCAGGTTTATAAATTGGAAGTACTACAGTTTTAAATTGGCTACGGGAGCAAACGTCAGTATCGATCAAAAAGCTCATAGGAAGATGAAATAAAAACCGATTTTCTGATTTTGTACTTGAACTTTGGTATTAATTTTATTTATTTCGTTTTTAAATGTCAAAGAAAAATGGCAGCAGTTACAGTGTCATTTAATTATATGTAGACAAGAACACATTAGTTACATTAAGACATATCCATTACTAGCATAGCGACAAGTGTATAAATTAATAGCTCAGGGATGCGTGTACCTATTAATAGCATAGAGACGGTTGTACATGTAAAGAGCATAGAGACAAGTATACTGAGTAATAACATTCAGACAATTACAATTGTATATATATATATATATATATATATATATATATATATATATATATATATATATATATATATATATATATATATAATATCGGAAATTGTATATAATAATCGCAGATACAAATTTACATAGTAACAACAAAGAGACAAGTGTACATAGTAAAAACAGAGATAAATGTACATAGTAATAACATAGAGACATGTATACATATTACTAACATCGAGAGAAGTGTATATAGTAATGACAAGAAAATAAATGTACATAGTAATAATAGAGCGAAAAATGTACAAAGTAGTAATATAGAGACCTAATGTACATATGAATAACGCAGAGACAAGTGTACATAGTAATAACAGAGAGACAAGTGTACATAGTAATAACATAGAGACAAGTGTACATAGTAATAACTTAGGAACAAATGTATATAGTAATAACATAGTCAAATGTGTATTGTAATAACATATAGACTAGTGTACATATTAATAGCGTAGAGAAATGAGTGAATAGTAATAACATAGTGGCAAGTGTTCATAGTAATAAAATAGAGACAAGTTTTTACATTAATGCTATTACAACTAAAATAGAACGTAGGTAAAATACGATGGTCAATAATTGCACAATTCTAATTCCCTTTTTTGTAATAGTGCACTTTACAACAACAGAACTGAAAGTTGGTTGATGTATAATAGACGTTCTCCATACTAATCTTTCGTATTTTATTTTCATATGCATGTGGCTGAATATACTTCAAGAGCAAAATTAATATGCTTTGACAGGTATAAAATTATGCCATTTTACCCGCAGTTACTACTTTGTATATACATATTTGGATCTGTGTTCATTTTGGATCTTAAAACTACATTTCTCAGTAAAACATTAATTTAGAAAATCACACAGAAGTAGAAACGTGTGGCTTATATCTACGACCATCAAATAAATGTATTCTGGTGATAAAACGATATAAGTAACACGCTTTCTCTGAGAAATGCACCAATGTTAACGTTTTTGCATGTGATGAACAGGGCCTATATATTGTTATTCTTGTGATGCAACAACTTGTAGTTAGTAAGTAGCTTATTTTTCCATGTTTATAATGCACAGTAATGTTATCAAGTCTTTTTTGTTCGTAAGCGAAAAGTCAACATTTATCAAATCCAGAAAGATAACTCACGCTGAAATAGTACATTGCGGAAGAAATTAAATAACTTAACAAATGTCTTTAAATTTGAGAGAAGAAAATAATCGTTTACAACATTGAATTCCTGTAATATTAAACATCATCAATCAGTCTTAATGAGCCGTATTCGAAGTCTGTATGTACCACCAAACCTTGTAAAAATCTGCTTCGGGTCCATTATCAATCGTATCTCACGTCTACAACTCCAGTAAATTTTAAATCGCACCAAAAACTCCGGCCTCCAAAACTATTTTTAACATATCCCTTTTATTTTAATTTGACGAATTATAGCGGTTTGTATCTTGGACGTTATATACGTGGTAGAGATACTGACGTTTAGTTTTTACCTGCGCGTAACAACTATGGACAACTATAGTAGAGATACTGACGTTTAGTTTTTACCTGCGCGTAACAAACATTTCCTTACCATTGCACTCGCCGTTGTCATGGTTTCAATTTAAACAAAGTTTACACTGACGATAAAGGTTTGTTATGGACTTAGTAAATGTTAAAGGTATTATTTATCCTCACCAGTATTAAATAGTATAATGCGCATGCTTTTAAAAAGCCGGATGTGTGGTACACTTCATAATGAACAGAAGCAGACTATCAAAGTAAATCCAGTGTGCGACAGGAAGTGACTATAACAAACAATATAGTTAATTCATGTGTTGAAAAAATAACGACCATTTTAAACATTTAAGATATTACAGATTAGAAAGAAGGTAAGATATCAAAGAACGAAGACACTGATCACACAAGACTTACCTTGTCTAATGTCGTCTTAGATGTCACAAAATGATAACATAATACCTGTAAAAGTAAAACAAAGTCGTCTTAGATGTCACAAAATGATAACATAATACCTGTAAAAGTAAAACAAAGTCGTCTTAGATGTCACAAAATGATAACATAATACCTGTAAAAGTAAAACAAAGTCGTCTTAGATGTCACAAAATGATAACATAATACCTGTAATAGTAAAACAAAGTCGTCTTAGATGTCACAAAATGATAACATAATACCTGTAATAATAAAACAAAGTCGTCTTAGATGTCACAAAATGATAACATAATACCTGTAAAAGTAAAACAAAGTCGTCTTAGATGTCACAAAATGATAACATAATACCTGTAATAGTAAAACAAAGTCATCTTAGATGTCACAAAATGATAACATAATACCTGTAATAGTAAAACAAAGTCGTCTTAGATGTCACAAAATGATAACATAATACCTGTAATAATAAAACAAAGTCGTCTTAGATGTCACAAAATGATAACATAATGGCTGTAATAATAAAACAAAGTCGTCTTAGGCAGATATTACTGTAGGAAGATGTTGATGACACATTTATTGTATCGGGGATTGCATTAGTATTTTCCTCTTTCAAAATTTGTTGATGAATATGAAATACTGTTCTTCATCATGCTTCTTACAAAAAGTATTTAATTAAAAATTCAGTCGGCTTGATGGAAAGTACGTTCAATAACATAGTACAATAAACATTACAGACAGCGATTGTGGTACCAAGTGTGGTACACTTACTTTCTAGCAACTACGTGTACTTCACAACCCTTGAAGATGAACTAACTGTAAATTTTAGTCGTTCCAAAATAGTTGTGTTTAGGCAGAAAACGTAGGTTTATTACGTGGTCTTGCTTTTACAAATCCCTAAAAGAATCAAGTTTGTATGGAACAGTACTATTCAGGTTGCAACAGTAGAAGACAAGTTCCAGATTGCATGATGTCTAGCAGTAGCATCAGTAACAAAAACAATACGATTTTACTCTTTTCAATTTAAATGAATTATAACTCGCGATTAATCTAATAGCTTTTGATGTGACTGATAAATCAAAGTTTCCTTCATACAAGAGAAATAAACCGAGTTAGACAGTTGCCTCGGGGACTTACTCCATTTATGCAATGTGCTAATATCTAACACAGGGTGGGAAAGGACAGAGTCTGCAGGACTAAGGTAAACTGATCTTATAAAACACAGAATGGGCAAAGACAGAAGTTCTTGGAATAAGGTGAACTGATCTTGTAAAACAGATTGGGTAAAGTTATACGTTCTCGGACTAAGATAAACTGAACTTGTAAAGCAGATTGGGTAAAGTCATACGTTCTCGGACTAAGATAAATTGAACTTGTACAACAGATTGGGTAAAGTCATACGTTCTCGGACTAAGATGAACTGAACTTGTAAAACAAGCGTCCTGACTAAAATAAAGTGAACTTTAAATAACATGTTTCGATCGGTTAGAGGCACGCGGACTAAGATAAATTGAAATTGAAAACACAGGTTGAGAAAGGTCAGTGGTACTCGGACTTTTATGAATTTCATTTGAAAATATGAAGGATATGGTCAGAGGCACCCGGTCGAGGATGAGTTAAACCTGAAAACACGGGGTGGGAATGACCAGAGGTAGTACACCTAAGAGGAAATGAATTTGAAGTCTCTAAAAGTTTAAGTTACGAAAGAGGGCTTTTACCGAAAGCTTATACATTGGTGTTATCTAATTTAAAACAAAGACATGAGAAAACTGGACAATGGTTAGAAGCCAAACTAAAAAGTTTGTTTTATATAGTAGACGTCAGTTTTTATTGGCAATGTCGTTCGGTATCATGTAATTTAGAATAAAAAAGCACTTCCAACAACTTGCGAACAACTAATGATTTTGCGGTTGATGCAGTTATGTTTGGTCGTCACTGCTTGACATTTCTCATATGAATGCCATATGTTTGTTTAAATCCAAATGTGTGCTTGTAGCTGAAAGAGGAAAGAAATGTAAGGATTCCAAGATTTTCCCATTGCTCCGGCACACATTAGAACTTAAACATGATGTACATTTAGTACTTTTATAAGAATTATATTTGAGCTTTTTATGAGCTCACTCGGCAAATCCGATTCGAATTGGTAATTGATTTGGGGCCATATCAAAGCATAATGCTATTTCGGCTTTGATGATAGCCAAAAACAAAACAAATGCACACGTCAAACAAGTTAGAATTGCCGAGATCCAGTATGTTCTTCATTTGGATTTCTTCGGCCCACGTCAAACCTTATCATTACCCAAGTCAGCTATCAGCTATCAATACAGCTTCCACGCGCTGTAAGAATGTATAGCATTCGACTTAACAAAGCCTTGTAAAGATGCAATTTGTACTTGAGCTGTATGTAGAAATATTGTAGCAGCTATATCTTTACCTGAAGATAAATAGTGTTTGGAGGTTCTTTACTTTTATCGATAAACAAAGCAAGACAATCTATAACAATACAATTTATCACAAAATTCGTTTTTGGTGACTGCGGAGAACGCACAATTCATCATGTACTACTACAGACGGAATGAGTAATTCTACAATTGTATACCATCTATATCAATCCTTACAACCACATGCCAAACTTACAGAAATAATATTTTGTTTACACCACATCTTTCACAACGTGTTTCATGCATTAAACGCACAGATGAGAAATTTATATTAAATTAATATAAATGCATTTAAGTTTATTACTATTTTTGGATCCTCTCTCTCTCTCTCTCTCTTTTCTCTCTCTCTCTCTCTCTCTCTCTCTATATATATATATATATATATATATATATATATATATATATATATATACACACACATATGGTTGTTGATAATTTAATTTAATTATTAAACTCTAAAGGACATACCTCTGCTACTTCTAAACAATATTCATGTGCAAAATATTATATATCGTTTACCATGTCATAAAGAGTGCATTGCATACTGTGGTTAAACTTGTGATGTAGTTATAATCTCAAAGTCGTGTTCATTGGATGTGAATATTATATATATATATATATATATATATATATATATATATATATATATATATATATATATATATATATATATGCCACTCGCTGCATAGTCTTTGACTTTAATAAACCACTCTGGTGGCATGAGTGGTTAGACCGTTTCAGATGCTAGAGGCCAGATGTCATTATAATGTAACTGGATGTGACATGTTTTATACATGTCTGCGGCATGATGCCCTAGTACAAATCATCACAATAAACTACCACACTTCAAACATCGTTGTGGTATTGATGTGGCTGATAACTTTTCAAAACTACGTTAACGATCCAAATCACACGCATACACACACACAGACACACACACACAAACACACACACACACATACATACACACTTTAACATTTTAACACATCATTCCACTCACAGGATACAGATTGAATCATGAATAATGCATTAACCCATTCACTTCAAACATCTTAAATTACAAACTATGTCATCCACTGCGCATGTCATTTATGCAGATAATATCATTCATCTATTCTCATAAATTCGATACCGAATAAAAGCTCATTTAAATGTCACGTGTTCCTCATAGCACATTCAAAATTAAGCAGACAGCATTAGGATTGTCATCGGAACCTTGATTTTGTTTTGACTGTTTTCCTCCAGGCTACAGAGGCAGTATCGAATCTCTAAACATAGATATAACTAAGGCTTCATTCTCAGAGCTTTTTTGGTTTTTGGTATAATTTGTGCAAGCACAAGATGATTTAATTTGCCGTTATATCGAGTTAATGGAGTTGAATAAAGTGCACTTAAATAGGTTACAGGTCAAAAGTGTAAAGTTACATTTAACTTCCATCTCCACCAATGCAAAGAGATGTCAATCAGTGATTTTGAAATGCCATGCATTGATTTAGTGTTTCCTCCCATTAGGTATTCTATATAAATCTCGTTGAAAATCTCTTAATTTTAATAGCGATGGAAGTCGAAGCTGTAAATAAATATGAAGTTTTGAAACCAAAATGAAGATTCTAGACCAGAACCCCACACCCACTAAAAATATATTCTGACATTTTTCACCACCTGATAGACCCCATTCCTAAATTTTTATCCCCCAAACAACCTTTCTACAAATGATGATCTTGGAAGATGATCATAAATTATTCTGAACCAAAAGAAGATTCTGGACCTCTAGAATTATATATGTTAAGCAATGATATATTATAAATAATGTCTTTTGTCATTTGATCCGACGTGTTGGATTTGATCTAACAAGTAGATTTTTGAAAAGATTTAGTTCAATAAGATCAAGCTACACTGCCATAACAGCTAAATAATAAGCAATATTGTCTATAGTATTGGCTACAATATAGCACCAAAATATGGATTAGTATTATTATTTGCGATTGAAAATGACGCAGGAATAGTAGGTTGGGCATATGATCCAATAATATTTACTGACAACTTGGTTGATGAATGATATTATTGCCAAAATAAAACAGTAAAAATAAAAGTTATTTCTAAAGCATAATAATAAAATACATTTGCAAAACATTATCACAACAAAACCCCATGTGAGCTCCTAGCAAGCTCAAGGACATTCGAATTAATCCCCACGAGAACACCTAGGATGCCAAACGACATCCTAGGAAGCGCAGAGAAAACTCGAAAGAAGACGAAACACAAATCCATGTGAACTCTAGGTTGTCAAAGGATATCCTAGCAGGATAAGAAGCTATACATAATTTTAATTCTAACTTATTTATAAGGACGACACGGTTGTATAGAGACTTAACTGATTTACAGAAAAACAATACAATACATATATACTTAACTATCCTAATTAAGGACGGCACGTACAAACGGGGCCTTATCTACGTCCAACATATTTTATACACTCATCCCTTAATCAGCCCCGGAGAGTGTAAAAATGCACCCAACGCGTGGTAATATGGTGGGAGACCGTGTTTGTTTCTATTGGATTTCTAAGATTCCTCCTTTCAGAAAATGGGAAAAACCAGAGCCTATCCGTTCAGTACGTTTGTTAGGGGAACCGATCCCGGGTCATAAGTATGAGAATCCAACATTCTAACACTGAGATATGAAATTCATTTATAAATATATGTCCAAAAATTATTATATAGTTACCAAACATAAAATTTGGCATTAGACTTTCTGATTGTGAAAATCGTTATTATAAAATAAATTCAGAAATATAAAGATTTCTGACAACGCAATAAAGGATTTGTACCAATATATATTTCCAATGCTATGCGACAATTGGTTACAGTCATTTAATTTTCTCAATACTATTACAAATATGTTGTTGTTCAATCTATATATATATATATATAGGGCATTTAGCATCAATATACAGAAGAGTATTCCGTTAGGAACGGTTGATTTGTAATGAGTTTGAATTGTGACCTATCCCGTTGTAAACAAAAACTCCTTTTGTCTTAATCAAGAATGTTGCTTTCATCTTGTTTGCGCTCTTTGAGCCAAGCCTACTTCTTTCTAAAAACGAAGGTGGTCTTTTGATGACGTCAAAGAAGACAAAGGTTCTAAAATTTATAACAGTTTTTAATTGAAAAACCCAATTATTATGATCCATGCACATGTCTTAATGTAACATTCGAGTGTGCGTACGTTCGAGTGTGCGTACGTAATGGTAGTTCCTTGCACGATTTTTATGCTGGGAATACAGCCAATCATAACTGAAAAAGTTCGAGGATATGCATTTATGATGTCCGGCTTTGTCAGTGTTTCTGTAAACAAACAAGGCTCTAAATATCAATCATAAATCTTAAACCCAACTGGCAAGGGCGTAATGGCATTTGAATAAATTTCCTATCCCATTTTTTCCAACATAACATTTCTCTCTTTATTACTCACAATTCTGCCGACTGTCATATTTCTTCAATGGGCTCTGACAATAATAGATTCCGCTCATGATATTGCAGAAATAATATCGATAGGAATCACAAAATGGTATCGATCCCATAGCCATAGCCAGATGAGGAATGGATCCCTTAATGCAAAACGCTGAAAACTAAGCTGATTAGAAGTAATAGTCATGTCACCAAAATAAAACACAACGAAATCCCGGCCCCTGTTGAGTTAAGTCAGGGGAAGTAATTTCTTTTAAAATGAGTTATCTTTTCATTAATATAAGATGGTACTTTTAAGAAGATATCTGCAGCATATCTTCATCAAAAACATCTTTTTACAGGTGCTAAGATTTTGAACTGTTGGATAAGTTCGGAAATGTTTTGTTTTCCTCGAAATCAACTTTGCATTATATCAAGCTTGACATTGGCAGCTTGGACTGAACAAACAAGACAATAACAGCGAGCCTTTCTCTGGTTCTTTTTTCGTATACATATAATCAGATAATTGTAAAAAAATCTCGCTTTGCTCAAACAACGTAAATAAGTGAATTTATTACCATATTTTCTGCTCTACCGTGGCTGCACGTAATTAATTTTCGAACATGATTTGTGAAAATGTTATAGCTTCGACAAACCTGAAAGTAGATATATGCTTAATTATTTCATACTTATAGTATGAAACATAAATCAATGTAATATTCACAATCGCTTTTGAGCCTCATTCGTTCGTATGCGCACATTGTACCAAAAATTCAAACTTTGAAAGCTTCTATTGTAATGAGAGAGAGAGAGAGAGAGAGAGAGAGAGAGAGAGAGAGAGAGAGAGAGAGAGAGAGAGAGAGAGAGAGAGAGAGAGAGAGAGAGAGAGAGAGAGAGAGGGGGGGGAGTGCGCCCTCCTTGGATATGCGGGAAATCGTGAGTTCGATCCCCGGCTGAGTCATACCAAAGACCTACACAAATGGCACTAAAAGCTGCCTTGCTTGGCGCTCAGCATTAAGAGGTTAATGTTAGGACTGGTCGTCCTGGTGACGGGATAATGTGACTGAGTGGAACATAATTTTGCATGTCTGTGGCATGAGGCCCAGTGCTAAACATCATTATGAACTGCGACACTGCTGATATCGTAGCGATATGACTGAAAAAATCATTAGAGATACGTTAAAAACCCAAATCACACACACAAACACACACACACGCACACTGTATAAAACCAACAGGCAATACAACGCATGATTACGCCATGATGGCCAGTACAAAGTTACATATACATCAAAAATCATACTAATCTACATATTTTCCATTTAACATGCAGTAGAGTTGCATTTGCAGCATGTATGAGATTATTCGTTCCGTATTAAATTTATTCCTTAATGAACAAATACAAAACTACGGAGTACATGTTAAAACAGACACAGCGACACTAACTGGGAGGTCCTCATTTCAAAAACACTAATGCTGTCAGAATATCATTATTGTGTCATTGGTTATGACTGAACTTTTGTGGACGACTATATTTTATGGAATTCACAGAGACTATTTAAGTTTCGAACGATATATAAAAAGATTAAATACATGAATTTCTGCTTAAGCCTATGAAAAAAAGCCATTATCTGAAGAATTCCAAGAAAATTAGATAGTTTCCTAAACACAGTTCAAGATAATAAATCACTGTTTCTCTCTTCCTGTGACTGATATAATATAATGTAAGGAAATGATAAATATTCTGCTAATGATAAGACACAGCTTTGCTCAAATTCCCTTTATCAAATATCTGGACAGAGTTCTTAGCATTCATTTGATAAAATTATAGCTGTATTTGTAAACATGGAATCTGTTAATCACTGAAACCAAATATAAAATATTTGAGTAATTGGCTTCCAGAGAAAGTGATTAGATTTCCTTCTATGTTATTTATCAGCGAAGCTGGTGCTGATAGAAAATTAGTTTAATGCATAACGACAAATATACATTAAATGAATTTTAGGGCAATTTACTTCATTTGTTAATAAAATGCGCTCATAAAATTTCCCAATATCTCCATAAGAGAAGGTAATGCTGACGACAAACTTGAGACCAAAGTATTATTTAAAAATAACTTGCCTCGTTTATTACATCCAATGATCGTATCAGTGCTACTGTAATTATTTAGCGTGTTCGTAAAAGAATTTTTTTGTTCTCTCCATCTTGGCTCGTGTTAATCTAAATGCCCGGATGAAAAAGTTCTCGTATCCCCACCATTTACTTTAAAGTGAACGAATTCGAAAAAGATTTATTAAAAATGATTATATTGACTATGATTACGAGAAATTTTTTATTGTCGATGCTGAGACTGGTTCATTGTTTATGGTACTGGAGGGGACCGGTTTTTTATATTAAAATACTTGTGGTCTCTAACCATGCCCAGCCGCTATTGCTTATATAATTTTATTTAAATCATCCGGGTCTATAGTACCTGGACATTTGGAATCTCTGTCCAAATCGGTCGTAAGATATTAATTTTCTTAGCCTGCTAATATAATGTTTGAAATTCAATTCTAGAAAATATTACCAAAATTGATTTAATTTCTTCGGTCCCCATAAAAGCCATATATCACAATATCCATTCTGTAGTCTTCGAACAAAAGGATTCAGGCATAAGTTATTCAAGCTAATGTTTGACCGTTTTTGCATAAAATTTAAGCAAGTAATATTAAATAAATATTAATGGCAGATACCTCTTCCAAAGGCGCATTTAATGCCCATGCACATAAAATGTATAAGTATCAGAAAACTATAATGCCGAAATTATTCGAAATTGCAAGATCACTTTCGATCTATAGTTCTTGGTCAGGGTACTTTTTATCATTTTGGTCACTTGAATTATTATCACATACCTGCAGAAATACTGTGATTCATCTAATCGGTCGTTCCTTCGTACAATATACACTATAGTTGCTATAGCAATAAAAAAGTAAGAATTACCCACTTCATAGAGGTTAGAAGATTTTGTCCTTAAAGGAATAAACAATAAAATGTATGACTTTTAATGCAACAGTGACCAGGTAAAAGATCAAAGTGAAAAACTGGCTTGTTAGCAAACGCATGCATTGTGACCTTTATTTGCTAAAAATTGTGTATGAATTAATCTCAAATAAAATGTATCCACTATATTTGTATTTTGTAACAGGTTTTGAAATATTGTTGTTGTTGTTGTTGTTGTTGTTGTTGTTGGGCTTAACGCCATTTTTCAGCACACGATAGGCTATGCATGGCGGCCAGTTTTAATGGTGGAGGAAGAAACCGGGAAATCACCGGAAAGAACCACCGACCCACGAGAAGCTACTGGCAAGCTTTCTCACATATCCACATTCGCCGAATCCTAGACTCGAACACACGCAGACAGAGGTGAGATGGCAGTGATCCGTAACGGACAGCGCTTTAGACCACTCGGCCACTCGGGGCCCCTGGTTTTGAAATATAGAGCCAAATCAAAAATGAAACGGACCTAATGCTGATTTTTCTCATAAAATTCCCACACAAAAAATGAGACGGCACTGTGGGAAATGTTAAAGCAATTCTAACTTTTGCTTTTTGAAAATGTAAGTGTAACAAAGTTTGCTATATTGAATATTTTAGATCGCAGGTTAATAAGACCTTTCTCCAAAAGGTGATGATAACTGATTGTTTGTGACAACCAGTTTACAGCGTAAAGTATTGCTTACTTTTTGCGGCAACCATTTTACAGCGTAAAGTATTGTTAATGACTTCTTGTAACAAGCAGTTTCCATCGTTGTTATAGTAATAAGCTGTGTGAGTCTACAACTGTCAGTATATATCATGATAAACTCGGAGAAAACAACGTTAAGCTCTTATAATAGCAATCCTTTATAACTCTATTGACTTTTATTTTATTAAGTTGTTTTGTAACGATATCTACTTTCCTTTAGGAGCCAGTTTAAGCTCTTGAATTCTCAATCTGCAAGGTATTAGCTACGTCAATATCAAACAAAAACAAATATAATTCTAGCAATGGTAGGCGTTATAAGCTTTTGAAAATTCTACTGCATGGTCTTAGTCATTTATCTAACTTGGCAAATGTGATCTGAGTAGACGTTCAATATCTACGACAAAGGAAGTTTTCATTTGTTTGTCATGCGAATGAGTCTTGGATTGGATGCTACCGTGAGCTCATTGTGACTTGACTAAATCATTGTTGTCTAGACAGTTGAGTAACCAATTTTCGCGTCTGAAAATCTATATTCGTGCTGAATAACAGTTTATGCTAGTTACAGGGGCTACATACAAATGAAATTGAGACTTTCAGTGTATAGTTATAGTGATGAGGATCCATTAATCAAGCAATGCTTGCCATATAAACTAATAGTTATGATGGGTGGGTGGGTGTCGGATATCCCACCCACCCCACATCGTAACTAACATTTTAGGACTGTGACTCCAATTGGTATAATGTTAGTCTTTCAACACCCACCCCCATGTCCATTAACCTACAGTTCTAAATTCATTTGTAATGAAGTGGAGTAAATGTGCTGTTGTTCCAATGTTCTTGGCAGATTTTGAGTTTCTCAGCTTTTCATTTCAACTCTACTGAAAGAAAAGTCCATTTATATTCAGAAAAAAATATATGTGTTATTTGATTTGTCTAATCCTTTTAATTAATTTTCTAAATAAAATATATAGACAGTTTTTATTTCATTTTAAAGGCATGCATTGTGGATGCCTTCCAGTTCAATGCTTACATTGGTTACTTTTGACGTGACTATTGATAGAAAGTAGTATAAAGTAGTTCTTCGTAAGTTTGCACATACACAAATGTAATTGGGTCTGATCACATGATTATGTTCTAATGAACTTAATACAATCTTCTCCCTTCATTTATCAACTGACACAGCTGCAATTATTTGCTAATTAAGTCTTGCTACAACCACTTGACCGTGTAAAGTATTACCAAATATGTCTTCTAAAACCAATTTTACAGCATAATGGTTTGCTAATTACTTTTTGTGAGAATCAGTTTATATCGTAAATTATTGCCTATGACGTCTCGTTGCAACCAGTTCACAGCATAAAATGATACCGACTTCATATGGCAATCAGATTTGCCGCGTAAAGTATTAATAATGACTTTTTATGACAACCAGTTTACAGTGTAAAATATGATAATGACGTCTTGTTACAACCAGTTTACAGCGTAAAGTATGCCTAATGACTTATGACATCCAGTTTACAGCGTAAAGTATTGCAAATGATGTCTTGTTACAACATGTTTACAGCGTAAAGTATTACTAATGATTTCTTGTTTTCTATTTTTGAGTCCTTTGAGGAAAAATGTGGAAAACATGAAAAACTGTATCAATGATATCATAGGGTTTATTAACAGATCAGATGCTGAAATATGTCCACTGCAAAATAATTTTTACTCGGTGCGACCCTTATAGATAAACATGGTGTCATCTCTTACATCTTCTGCTAAGAATATATATATATATATATATATATATATATATATATATATATATATATATATATATATATATATATATATATATGTGTGTGTGTGTGTGTGTGTGTGTGTGTGTATGTATGTATCGTGGACAATTAAGGGCCGAGATTCATTAAATTTAATTTGTCTTCCTCAATCTGGGAAATTTAAGAAAAATTCATAGTACTTAAAAACGACAAAGGATTTTAAAATACTTCCTTAATACTTAGTTGACAACAAGGAATCTTGTTAGGAACCGACGCCTATGCAAAGGGTTTAGATCAGGACATATTCATATACGGGCAATCTTTATATATCGCATTGGAATTTTAGGATATCCTCAAAGTTTAAAAATTCATCTAAACCATGCTTATAAACTAAAATTATATCCGATGTAGAAATGTAAAACTAAAGAATTCATTTTCGTTGTTTGTCTTATTTCTACATAGTAATTAAATATCAATGTTGTCCACAGTGTTGTGAGCGAATTATTGTAAACTAAAATGTTCATTTTAATAATTCAACATTTGGCGAAAATGTCGCATATTGGTACGTTAATTCTAGTTTAATACTGATTTTACAAGGATATCCTCTTTGCCAAAGAAAACAAATGAGGAAAACAAATGTGGTCATGTTTTATTAACATAATGCCTGATCGTTAATTAAGCAAACTTAATCTAAGATTAAATGGTGAGTGTTTACTCGCATTCCAACAATTGTACGATGTGCTATCTTTTCAAACATTTTCTTAAAGGAACTCCCAGTCCAAGCAAATCGTTTTTTTTTAACTCCTCGTCTTATAAATTATTCTTTATACATAAAAATCCCATGAGCAGTACTTGCTAAATTGCCATCACGCCGTTTGTTCCAAACTGTCCTTGCAACCAATCGTTTTTGATAACTCTTTATCACACCATTTGATCTTACTAACTCCCATCACACCAGTTCTTATAATAAACCCCATCGCACCTGACGTTCCTAGCTCTACATCCTACCATTCGTTCCTAACTCTCCGTCCCGCCACTCGTTCTTAAGTATCCATTACTCCAGTATTTCCTAACTCGTGGTCGCACCAGCAGTTCCTTAAATCCCGCTCCACAAGTCGTTCCCAACTAAACATCCCATCAATATATTCCAACTCTCCACCGTACCAGTAGTTCCTAACTCCACGTGCCACCCGCTAATCATTACTCACCATCTCACTAATGTTTCCTAGCTCAAAAACCTCATCAGTTATGTTCACTAAATCTCCACCACACAAGTTGTTTTTGTAATATCTCCCATCATAAGAGTCGTTCTTGTGCTAAATCTCCATCACACCAGTCATTCGTGTGATAATTCTCCATCTCAGCAGTCATTCGTGTGATAATTCTCCATTACATAAATCGATTTCGTGATAACTCTGAATCCCACTAGTAGTTCTTGTATTAAATTCTAATCCCACCAGTCGTTTTTGTATTAATTCCCATTCCCATCATTGTTTCTTGTAATAATTCTCCATCTTGTATTAACCAACCAAGATGACATTAAAAGCCCATCGGAAGGAGACGATGCACTCCATTAGTTGAAATTTAAGTACATTTAAATACAGTTTTTGTTCTGGTCAGTTTGAATAATCGTCTAAAAAGCCATAAAAATTAAACTTAATTTGTGGTTTCCGGTAGAAAAAGACGGCGTTATCTATACAAGTCATTGCTGCAGATGCACTTTTCGTAGTCTTGCAATGACAACACATTGTAAATACTGTAGTTTGAAATGAGATACAGATACGTTGATACCAGCACTCTAGAATCTAGAATCTGCCTTCATTGGATTAGGAACACACACACACACACACACACTTATACACACACACACACACACACATATATATATATATATATATATATATATATATATATATATATATATATATATATATATATATATATATATATATATATATATATATATATGTGTGTGTGTGTATATAAGTGTGTGTGTGTGTGTGTGTGTGTGTGTGTGTGTGTGTGTGTGTGTGAAGTCTGAAGTTTGAACAACAATATCCGCTGATGTTACGACAATAGGAGGAAGAAACTTGGAATTGTGCTGATTAAATACTCATGACTGGTAATTGGTTGATTTCATCAGGTTCATCTCGTGGCATCAGTATAAATAATTTTAACTTGGCTAACTAAGGGTTGTTGACCCTTCTATAATAATATTACTGGCTAGATTCTAACCCATGTGACATAGCAATCTTGCTATTTTAGTAAGCTTACTTTTCGTATCTCTGTCTGGTTATCTCAGACCTGTCGTCCACGCGCTAGGAACTACTTTTAAAAAGAAACGTTTTTATGTATTCTGATGTGACTGACGGAGTTGTTATTTGATAGAGCTCCAGACACACAGGCTATGTAGATCAATGGCCACACAAAACCACATTCTCTCATGCGCTACTGCAGAAGCCGGCCAAAACCCCAAACATGCGTTATATTATACTGGATTCTTCTAATTTTGCCAAGCACATACATCCCGACCCAGTCGAATAAAATATAATTTCCAGCCAAAGTAGGTCATTTGTCAGTCCATGTGTTATTCAGCAACGGATTTCAATGTAGCTTATCATTGCACTAGTGTTAAAATACTTGCCATATTTCCAGGAAAGAAAATATAAATTTCCAAAACTGATATGAATGATAAATTTCTTGATGTCACTACACACTTATAAACCAGTAGGCATATTGTACTGGACAGTATAGTACCAGTGTCTACCATAAAACGTTTTCCAAATTAGAACTGATGAAAGTTGAAACAAGACCGTATAAAATATATGAATTTTTTTGTTATCAATTTCATATGACAACAAGCAATTAAGTGTGATAATACAGTAGTAATCTCAAATTAATTTTTGTTGTTATTTCCTCGTGCAGAGTATATTGTGTACTTGGGGTCGACATGACACCATACTGCCCTCATTGGCATGTTCGTCTTAATGCACAGTAATTGGGAAACTCAGAAGCACATACTTTGAGACAGTCATTGCACAATACTTCCAACACATAACAATTATAACTTTTTTCTTGATTAAGTTTTCGCTTACTAATACCGGCATATATAGCTAAATTTTGCATAAATGATTTTTCTGATTTTCATTAAAGAGCACAAAAACCGACGACTTCTACAGTGACAGAATAACAACAATAGTACCCGATGAATACTATTTAAATCTGATAATAAATTGATAGGATGCAGCGCTATTTTAATTTAGCTGCTTAAAAATGAGTGAGAACAATGACATATGCTTTTGTTTTTACAATGACAAGAAAGTTCCAGTTGCGTCATAGCTTCGTGGGTTGAAAATATTATAACTCCTTAATTGGATTTCCTTGTCTCGGTCCAAACCCCAACATAGATTTTAATAGTCTTAGAGGAAATCATAGAGGTCATCTGATGATTTTGTTCAATATGTATTACTTTTTATGTCTTTTCTTTGCAGGCTATTGCTTTTTCAACATAGACTTTGCATCCGGTACTTGTTCATTTAGCATTGGTTTCTCTTGCTTTCTACGCATTTAATCTTATGAAACGAAATCGTGTGAAATTTATAGACAACGCTGCTCAACCGTCATTTAACAATTATCTTCAATAAATTGTCAGAGCAAAAATGAAGTAAGTTATAATAAAAAGCGTAGCACAGCCTGCAAACGCTTTATCTGGCTACATACATAACAATGTGCCAAAGTACATGACGCACCATCGTTTATATTGCGAAAAATCATGAGGTACCTTTATGCTGTAACGATTTGGTAAAGACAAATTAAAAGGTGGCACTCGACAGTTTCATATTTTTCATAGGGTTAGAAGTTTAAAGAAAATAATTTCTCTGGGTTTCCTCACTAGTTACACTGGCTATTTTAAAAGACCTTTTATATCTTAATTATTGTCAAAAGGGCCTTTAATTTCCTTGATATTGGTTTATGATTGATGGTTGTAATATTGGTTATAGAGTATACAGCTTGGCCTTACTCCGGATTTGCAGCTTTCAGAAAGGTGCTAGCTCCACTTGGTCATTTTCACTTCCAGAACTTTAGAGGAATATTGTCAAAAAAGAGACAATAATATTTTCTGCAATATAATATTTTTTATAGATTTGCTAATTCATGCATTGCACTTTCAGAAGCTTGTATTTTCTAGTCTGGCAAAATTCAGTTTTCCTATTTTAATAGGTGCTATAAATGGTGTACTTTAGACATATTGAGGCCGATTTTTGGAGCACAAAATCCAAAAATACCATATTCAAAGAAATGTCAGCTACATACAATCAAAGTAGCAATCAAGTATGCCAAACTTCTCTCCACTCTGCATGTTTTAAATGCTAACAACTTCACCTTACATACAACATTCTCTCAAAAGTATCTAATAGCTGGTGAGCATTCACAAAATTCCAGACCAGTATCACGTGACCATTTTTTATCCAATCGCATTGCAGGGATCTCGGTCGATTCAAAGTAATTGGAATTATTAAAGTTACGGCGTTATCTCTTCAAAGGGAGGTAACCATACTTGACACGTATAATATTCAAAACATTCGGACCACATCGGCAACTTCTGAGATTTGCAAATATAACTCTGATGTAGAAATGCGATTGTAAATTTACAGAAAAATCGAGCATTTTGATCGACGATAATTTTGTTTCGCGGGAACAAATGCACTCTACATGGACCATTCAGCTATTTATACCACTGGATTGACCGCAAGATTGGCAGAGAAGTTGGGAATAACAAAGTCGTTTCGTGATTGGCAACTTTTGAATTATCCTACTACCATTGGCATCTATCGGCATACGGACGATTTACCTCGATGCTGCGAATGATGTCTTTAAGGGAAAGACGTCCTCAGGGAGTTATTGTTACTAATAATAATTCCCCCAAAGACTAAATGCAATGTTGAACCTATTTGGCTACAAAATCGATTTAATCGTGAAGCCCAAAAGTCACCGGAACATGACATTTTTGTAGCGTATTTTAGATCTCCTCTACGTCAGAATCGCAATTTTAATTAGACTAGGAAAAGACCAACCTGCAGGCAAGCCGAATCTTGACGATTAGGTGCCCATTGTTTCTTGGCCGACATAAATCTCAGGTCTCACTGAACATGGGTCATTAAGGTCTCACTGGACAGTTGTTTTGGCAAAGTTTCATCCGACAATGACCTATTGCAGAAACATGATCATAATTTTACAATAAAGATACAAATAAAAACTAACTAATGATATTTTGAAAGGATGCTTGTAAGATTCTGACTAAGGTATTAAGGTTAATTCCTTATGCAACTGGTGGTTTTGATACTGAACCTATACCACATACAACTCCTCTTTGTAACATTCATTTTTGACAGAAAAGAGCAATTTTCAACATGTTCCTGTGAGAAGCAGGCTAACAGAGTCAGTACGTACCTTATTGATCTTGAAAGTTCACTAGTACTACAACAAATTAACATACTTTTCATCACCCCTCAACCATGCAGACTTTTAGATATTTACCTCTGAAGCAGACACATGTAAATACGTAAGCCAAGTCGGATGCACATTTGTAGACCAAGTTACGCATGTTATCTCCAGTGCTAGTCTAACTGTGACAGGCAGTCACCAACAAGGAAACCCATTTACAAGCCTAACTCAAAGTAAATGTAAACCACATTAGAGATTTAGCTTATGTGTGAATTTATAAATGCTAGGGTTGTGATAATCAGGCTCATGCCTTCTACCTTAAAATTTAGTGTGGTGTCAAAATATGAAACTATCCAGTGAGACCTTAATAATTTAAATAGCAGTCTGATTAAGGGAAAATCTTCTTATTTTCAAAACATTGGGCAATTTTAAATACAATGCAACCTTTACATGTGTAAAATTCAAGCTTGCTTGTTTCCTTTTGCTTATTGCTTTAAACGATGAGCAAAAGCCATCAAACAGAGCAACCGCTATGACAACAGCTTCAAACTTCATTTATGACTTTCCCCACTGAAACACACCATTTCCTTTTAACATGTCAGTTTCATCATTGTTCATAACCAATACACTCTGTATTATTAGTGCAGATTGATGTCAAACACATCTGACAGCACAAATAATGCAACTCTTGATGCAATCTGAAATTGTAGTGAATAAATGCTGCAAAAGAAGCCAAGCTGAATCTCTTGTAAAATAGATGCAGAATGTACATGCTAAGTACTTAAAAGAATAATAATGATGCACAGCATATATGAACTGACCAGTATTCCCTCATTGATTTAATCAAGAAGGTCATAGCTGTCTTAAAAAAGAAAAATCAGATGTGAATACATAAGGGAGGAAACTCCTCGGCTAATCCAAAAGTGACTGACCAAAGTTTGTAAACAGAACCAATTCATTTAGGAAATTTCAACAGTGAAATTCTATACCCAGACTCAGCACATCTGCTGAGTAGACATTATATATGGAAAATGTAGTTTCACACCTCTAAGGTTACCTTTGGGTCATTTTCATACTGGCCAGCTTATATTGTTGCTGAAGATGCTGCGGACAAGTTTATTTTCCATGTGATTGTAACATGCCTACACTCAGCCAATAAGTAAAAAGAAAATAATGCAAAAGAAATCATGAGAGGAGATAAACACAGTTTAAAAAGGGACATGCAGTTCTTGAAAGTTACCAAAATGCCAGTGAATTTGATTCTGATTCACCTGTTCCTGTGAAAGCCCCACAACAACTGATGTGGCTGACTCCTGGTGAAACCTTTGATGTCAGCCTGGCTTTCAATGTCTCTTCACCAAGTGTGCTACCAAACACCTTGAGGCCTAGAAGAAATGAAAACAAACTGTAAAATGGAAAAACTGCAAATCATTTGTAATTCCTACCTTACAATATACACTTTGGACAGGCATAATGTTCTGTACACTCATCCATGTTGAGACAAATTTGTCGCTTATTACTAATTGATGCAGTTTCCAAAGATAAATGCAAAATTTATCTGCATGCTTTATTGTGACATATCTGCAACATGTGTAGATATTTTTGATATGGTCACATTAGGATGGTGCAAGAAAAACAGTATACAATGTGCTAGAAGTTTTATTCTCTTTCCTCTGAAATGTGTACGGATCATCGCATATCCAGCTGATGTTTTTGCTCCCAGCCAAATTGTACGTGTCCATTTTTGCAGTTTTCTTACTTAAAATGTCATGAAATTGCTGCTTTTCAGCAGGTGTTAAATGAATAGTGTATATATATATATATATATATATATATATATATATATATATATATATATATATATATATATATATATATATATATATATATATATATATATATATATATATACATATATATATATATATATATATATATATATATATATATATATATATATATATATATATATATATATATATATATATATATATATGCCATTATAACTGAATATGTCTCTAAAAATGAAATGTATGTGTTGAAACATTACATCATGAGCATATAGGAATGATGTAAATTCATAATATTAAGGCAATTAGCATTAAATTATAAGAAATGTAGAAAGCATGTATTATAAAAATTGAAAAATGAATAAATAAGTGAAATACTTCATTAAACCACATTGTATCAAACTTATTAGGTCTTTGTTGTTCATTAGAAAATTGGATCAGCTGTTAACTCTGACAGTGCTAAGTTAGCTCCCTTCTCTACTAACATGTACTTATAGGCAAACCTATAGGAAGTGTATGTTTTGAAATACATTATTCTGTCAGATTCAAGACATGTAGGTAATAAGGAAATAATTTATGGCATAGTTAATCAAATTTGACAAGACTGAAAAAAATGACATGGGTCATTAAGGTCTCACTGGACAGTTGTTTTGGCAAAGTTTCATCCGACAATAACCTATTACAGAAACAAAATCATAATTTTACAATAAAGATACAAATAAAAACTAACTAATGATTTTTATTGAAAGGATTCTTGTAAGATTCTGACTAAGGTATTAAGGCTAATTCCTTATCCAACTGGTGGTTTTGATTCTGAACCTTTTCTGCCACCAAACCCTCTTTTTACATTCATTGTTGACAGAAAAGAGCTATTTTCAACATGTTCCTGTGAGAAGCAGGCTAACAGAGTCAGTACGTTCCTTATTAATCTTGAAAGTTCACTAGTACTATAACAAATTAACATACTTTTCATCACCCCTCAACCATGTAGATTTTTAGATATTTACCTCTGAAGCAGACACATGTAAATACGTAAGCCAAGTCAGATGCACATTTGCAGACCAAGTTATGCATTTGATCTCCAGTGCTAGTTTAACTGTGACAGGCAGTCACCAACAAGGCAACCCATTTACAAGCCTAACTCAAAGTAAATGTAAACCACATTAGAGATTTAGCTTATGTGTGAATTTATAAATGCGAGGGTTGTGATAATCAGGCTCATGCCTTCTACCTTTAAAATTAGGGGGCAGCCAAGCCGAATCTTGACGATTAGGTGCCCATTTTTCTTGGCCGACATAAATCTCAATGGTTATAAACCTTTCAATGAAAACCAGTCTATCAAAATTTAGTCCGTATCAAAGTGATCGATGACATTATTATCTCTGTTGGGTATATCAGGATGAATTTAGGGTTCAAATCTTCATAGAAATGTATAAAATAAGAAGAGTAATCCTAAGAAATATATTATTACCAGATATATTGCACAGGAGATGGGTGGTAAATGTTCGTTTTGCAGAGAAATACAAAACTGCTCTCATGAGATATCAAGGGAGATAATTCTGAGACTAGCATGTACATACTTTTAGTTAAATGGCTCGTCTATTACAGTGGTAGGCTGAAGACTTTCCCTAGAACCACTGAACATAATTACATCTGGCAGCTGTTGCTCCGTGTTAACTGTGTGACGAGCAGATGAAATACTGGTATAACGTTCCTCAATAATTCGACAGACCATATATTTAGCAACTGTCAGCTACTTTTGGGGACGAAGGTTATTTAAGATACAGAAATAAAGAATTTATAATCAAATTAGTTATTGCAGGATGAAGTAATTTAGCTATTTGCATCAGAAACAAATCAAATGCAGCAATGGAAAGGTGTTGTAGGTTGAAAAGGAAGCACACATAGAAAAAGGTAGATAAAATAAATAGGAAATTGGGCATCAGCAAACGGGCAGGCAAAAAGCAGACTGACGGATAGCAACATTACTTCATAACTTAAGCGTAGAAAGATAGATCTTTACAGTTACTGTACTAACATGAACGTGAATAATTAAAAGGCAAACTATGCAAAATTAATGAATGACAGGCGCAAACATTAACAGACGGGAAGTGCACGTTTTCGGAAGATTAGTGCACAATCTTCAAATCTGAGATTGATTCCTGAAGAAACAAATATTTAATACTAGAATATTGTCAATTGAAAATATTTAGTATAAAGAACATTTCAACTTTGATGTAATTTTATTGAAATGTACGAGATAATCCGAAGACAAAAACATCAAAACAATTGTGTAAAAAGCAACGATCTAATCGAAACATAAAACAATTAATAATTACAGTAAAGTGTCCTACATCCAATGATATATATATATATATATATATATATATATATATATATATATATATATATATATATATATATATATATATATATATATATATATATTAATGCAATCAGTATATTACTATCGAAGCCAAGATTAATACAATCCAATTAAGATAAGGTATGCAACGTATCCTAGCAGAGATGGGACCATGCGAAGCTATTGGTTGAAAGACCTCTTATAACGTACTATCTCACGTCGGATCAATAGACTGATCCTCGGTATATTTTTATTCACTAAATAATACTTAGATTAGTTCCGTTAACCAGGCTGATATACATTCGTTAAAATATGTGGAGGAAAATATTACCTATTCAGACATGCGCATTTCGAAGACATACACAAGTTAGGATCATTTAGACAAGGTTTATATAGGTGTGTGTGTGCATGTGTTTGTGCATGTGTGTGTGTGTGATTTGGATTATTAACCACGCTTTAAAAAAAAATTTCACTTTATATCGCTAAGATATCTGCAGCATGGCAGTTTGTTGTGATGCCGCAGACATGTTGTATGTTGTCCCACTATACATCATGACACCAGGCCGACTAGTATAACCACTAATCTCAAAATACTGAGCGCCTAGTGAGGTAGCTGTTAGTACTATTTTTATAAGTCTTTGGTATGACTCAATCGGGTTTCGAACCTCTGACCTCCCGCTAGACCAACGGAACGGTGCAACGTCTATATGACCGCAATCACGCCATTGACTGATTTTAATAACAAAAAATATTTGTTTTGTTGAAGAATTATGTCAAAACATTTGTGGCTTTTATGCATAATATCTAGGCAAAGTCGTCCATAAGAAAAATGCTATAAAATCCATTTTTATTGCATCGTTAGGTTACAGCAAACACTGCAACGTAGCTTTCAAATGGAACCTTAAGATGGCGTCTGAATCAGCAGATTTCTACAAATTGTAATGTTGCAATTTATTCTAAAGTTGGAATATTACTGGCATGTTTCAATAAGAAGATAATGGAAAATGTTAGAGCCGGGAATTTATTATGGTCAAAAAACATTAAATACATTCCACTGAGAAAACCGATAACTTCATCTAAAGGGCTTAGAATTTGGAAGTTATATAATTTTCAGTGGTTACGGGGCAAACACAAATATCGATCAAAATATCATAAGGAGATGAGATAAAAAACTATTTTCTGTTTTCCTATCTGAACTTTGTAATAATTTTATTTGTTTATTTATTAAATGCCAAAGAAGAAAGGCTAACCAAGGCTACGACAAAGACCTGATTGCGGAGGCAATCCAAAGGGCCAAACAAACAAACCGTGATGACCTAATCAAATACGGAAAGAAAGAAAAAGCTGATAGGATACCAATTATCCTGACCTACCAACTAAACAACCCCAAAGTAGGTAAAATCATCGCAAAACACTGGCACTCCGTGCAATCGTCATACATACTTAAGCTAATTCTTCTGACTAAACCTGTAGTAGCTTACCGGAGACCAAAAACTTCAAGGACATCCTAGTCAGGGCAAAACTAACGCCAATCACTAGTCAAGACCAATCTAGTCAATCTGGACCCTGTGGCGATTCAGGATGCAACACCTGTAAACATATGATAGAGACCAGGACATTCACTAGCACAGTGTCTAATACAAACCTAAACATACATGGACCAAACAAAACGTGCAAAACAGAGAATGTTATTTATCTCATCACATGTAAGATCTGTAGCCTTCAATACGTCGTAGAAACTGAAAAGCTACACAAAGGGATAAACCTTAATGGATCTGATTAGATGACAAAGAAGTTGTACAGAAGCCGTGTCGCAGAAAACTTCTCCTCCCCTGGCCACACTTTGAGTGATATAACACTTATCGCAATTGCTATCAACCACAGCTGGAGTTCCGAAACCCGGAAGGAAAAGTAATCCTACTGGATACGCCGCCTTAGAACATTGAAACCAAGCGGTCTAAACAAAGAAGACTAGAAAAAGAAAGCTATGCACTAGTAGAATTAGTCTTTGTAGCAGACAATTTTTTCTAACTTTTGAAAATCTTCTTAGTATTCTTTAGTTATTACTATAAGAATAAAATATCCGGTATAGAATCAAATATCTGGGATATAATCTGCGTTACATAAATGTACACCAAGTAATAGACGTCGTTTTGGCTCGTAGACTTTTAGGGAATTATAAACATTTTTTAGTATTCGCATCAAGTCTTTACAGGCTGGTTGAGACAATGTATATATAGGTGAGTTTAAGAGCGTCTTTGAATGTGTCCACGCATGGAAGAAGTAAGGGACAAATAACGACGTAGGGCTATATCACATGGCGTTACGCGAAGTGAGCAGGCTTGCGATGGAGCCTCAGAAAACACCATGTGTGGACTTATATAAGAAATATCTTTCGGTTTCTTTATTAAAAACTTTGGAAAAATGCGGTGAGATGGGATCCGAATTTAAAGAAAAAACAACTTTGAGGCCCTATCTCCCTAACAACAAAATTTAAATTAGTAAAGGTAGATGGAACACCGAGAACATACATATAAAAAGAAACACTAGGTTTTAATTTTTTTTTTAAAAAACTCAATTAGAAAACTTAGTACACCGTCTGACCTCCAATTTCAAAAATTTCTAATTTAAATAAAGAAAAAATATTTTTTTTTTTATAAAATGGAAATATAATAAATTATATGCATCTATGAAATGGAAAATGAATGAATGAATGAAAGAAGGGGAGAATGTTAAAGAAAGAATGAGATGCATATAATAGAACGGACAACTGGGAGGATATGAAATAGTAGGCTGTCCTAAGAAGAAAACAAAATATAGCAACATACAATAGCACCAAACATATAGCATACACAGGACATAGGAAACCTCTAGCCAAGGTTACCTAATAAAAAAGGGGAATGATCCCAATAAGGAAAATGAAGCCTTATCGAAGGAATGAACCTTTAGAAAACATTAGGGACAAATAAATACCCCGACAAAATATTTAATAAAACAATTAAATTTTTTGATCAAAATTAAATAAATGAAACATAGCTACACATCGGGGGAATACAAAAACACAAACTTTTTAGATATTTTTTCGGTTAAGTAGGGGGGGGGCATTTGTCTGGTGTCCCCCCCAAATGAATGTATCTTTGTCTATGTTCAGTGTGTAATTCGTTTCACGTTGCTTGGCTCTGGTATGCCAAAGATCGTTGCCCATAGGACTTTGTTTTCATAGTGGGAATAATGAGAATATTATTGTCAAAGTCGCATTCATTGGACGTGAATTCTACGAAGATTTTTGTATACATCCTTATGCTACTCGCTGCGTACAGTTTATGATTTCAATAACGGACCGCTCAGGTGGCCTGAGTAGTTTAAGCGTCAGATGCTGGTGTGCCTGGTGACAGAATAATATGACTGGGTGGGACATGTTGATACATGTCTGTGTCTAGTGACAGAATAATATGACTGGGTGGCACATGTTGATACATGTCTGTGTGCCTGGTGACAGAATAATATGACTGGGTGGGACACTTTGATACATGTCTGTGTGCCTGGTGACAGAATAATATGACTGGGTTGGACATGTTGATACATGTCTGTGGCATGTTGCTCCAGTGCTAGACACAACAATAAACCACTACACTGTAGACACATAGTCATATGGATGAAAAACGTTAAAAATCCAAATCACACACACGCACACTTTAACAAGTTAATAACAAATCACTACACTCACAAGATACAGCTAGAGTCATGATTAATACATTAAACAATTCACTTCAAACATCTTAAATGACAAAATATGTCATCCACTGCAAACATCTTGCAGCAGAACATATCATTCAAATTGTTTCATAAATTCGATACTGAATAGACGCTTATTTAGAGAGTATGCATTCCTCAAAGGATATTAAACATAACGCAGACAGCATTTAGATTGTCATCGGAGTCTGGATTATGTTTTGACTTTTCCTCCAGGCTACAGAGGCAATATCCAATCTATAAACACAGATGCAATTACTGTTTTATTCTCAACTCTTTTTTGGTGTAATGCTAACAAGCAAAAATTGATTTCAGTTTAAATTGCTGTTATATCGAGTGAATGGAACTGAATTAGTGCATACAAATATGTCACGGATCAACTGTGTAAAGTTACATTTAGCTTCCAACTCCAGCAATGTAAAAGAGATCCTAAACAGTGATTTTGACATGCCTTTCAGTGTTCTCTACAACTAGGTATTGTACATAAATCTCCTCGAAAATCTCTTCATGTAAAGTAGCGATGGAAGTCAAAGCTGAAAAAGATAAACATGTAAGATAGGTAACAAGAAACGTCTTTCTGTTCTTGTGAGAACTGTAGATACGATGATTTAAGCTTTACCCCGTGCACGCACAAAATATATAAACTACAAAGCAATCTAATACAACATGGTCTCGTATATACCTTTATCTGAATAGTGCATTGTATCTTGCATACCGTTCTTTGAATAGTGCATTGTATCTTGCATACCGTTCTTTGAATAGTGCATTGTATCTTGCATACCGTTCTTTGAATAGTACATTGTATCTTGCATAACGTTCTTTGAATAGTGCATTGTATCTTGCATACCGTTCTTTGAATAGTGCATTGTATCTTGCATACCGTTCTTTGAATAGTGAATTGTATCTTGCATACCGTTCTTTGAATAGTACATTGTATCTAGCATACCGCTCTTTGAATAGTTCATTGTATCTTGCATACCGTTCTTTGAATAATGCATTGTATCTTGCATACCGTTCTTTGAATAGTACATTGTATCTTGCATACCGTTCTTTGAATAGTGCATTGTATCTTGCATACCGTTCTTTGAATAGTACATTGTATCTTGCATACCATTCTTTGAATAATGCATTGTATCTTGCATACCGTTCTTTGAATAGTGCATTGTATCTTGCATACCGTTCTTTGAATAGTACATTGTATCTTGCATACCGTTCTTTGAATAGTGCATTGTATCTTGCATACCGTTCTTTGAATAGTACATTGTATCTTGCATACCGTTCTTTGAATAGTGCATTGTATCTTGCATACCGTTCTTTGAATAGTGCATTGTATCTTGCATACCGTTCTTTGAATAGTACATTGTATCTTGCATACCGTTCTTTGAATAGTGCATTGTATCTTGAATACCGTTCTTTGAATAGTACATTGTATCTTGCATACCGTTCTTTGAATAGTACATTGTATCTTGCATACCGTTCTTTGAATAGTACATTGTATAATTCATGGGATTTATTCCGACTTTGTATGCCTCAACCTGGGATTTATTCCGACTTTGTATGCCTCAACATGAGATTTATTCCGACTTTGCATGCCTCAACCAGGGATTCATTCCGACTTTGTATACCTCAAACTGGGATTTATTCCGACTTTGTTTTCCTCAAACTGGTGTTTATGCCGACTTTGCATGCCTCAACCTGGGACTTATTCCGACTTTGTATTTCCTCAACCTGTGTCATATACCGACTCTGCATGCCTCATCCTGCGATTTACTCCGACTTTGTATGACTCAACCTGGGATTTATTCCGACTTTGCATGCCTCAACCTGGGATTTATTCCGACTTTGCATGCCTCAACCTGATAATTATTCCGACTTTCCATTCCTCAACCTGAGATTTATTCACACATTGAATGCCTCAACCTGAGATATATTCCGACTTTATTTCTTCACATATGTTCAGGAATAAGGACTGTCATCGATGGATTCCAATGCATGGGATTTTTTCCGACTTTGCATGCCTTAACCTGGGATTTATTCCGACTATGTATGCCTCCACCTGGGATTTATTCCGACTTTGCATGCCTCACCATGGGATTTATTTTGACTTTTCATGCCTCAACCTGTCATTTATTCCAACTTTGTATGCCTGAACCTGGGATTTATTCCGACTTTGTATGCCTCAACCAGGGATTCATTCCGACATTGTATGCCTCAAACTGGGATATTATTCCGACTTTGCATGCCTCAACCTGGGATTTATTCCGACCTTGCATGCCTCAACCTGCGATATATTCCGACTTTGCATGCCTCAACCTGAGATTTATTCCGACTTTGTATGCCTCAACCTTGGATTTATTCGGATTTTGCTTGCCTCAACCTGGGACTTATTCCGACTTTGATTGCCTCTACCTGGGATTATTCCGACTTTGCATTTTCTCAACCTGGGAAATAATCCGACTTTGCATGCCTCAACCTGCTATTCATTCCGAATTTGTAAGCCTCAACCTGGGATTTATTCCGACTTTTCATGCCTTAACCTGGGATTTATTCCGACTTTGCATGCCTCAACCTGGGATTTTTTCCGACTCTGCATGCCTTAGCCTGAGATTTATTTCAAATTTATATGCATCAACCTGGGATTTATTCCGACTTTCCATGCCTCATCCTGGATTTAGTACGACTCTGCATGCCTCAAATGGGATTTATTATGACATTGTATGCTTCAAAGTGGGACTTATTCCGACTTTGTATGCTTCAGCCTGAGATTTATTCCGAGTTTTTATGTCTCAAAATGGGATTTATTTCGACTCTGCATGCCTCATCCTTGGATTTATTCCGACTTTGTATGCACAACATGGGAGTTTTTCCGACTATGTATGCCTCAACCTGGGATTTATTCCGACGTTTCATGCCTTAACCGGGGATTTATTCCGACTTTGCATGCCTCAACCTGGGATTTATTCCGACTCTGCATGTCTTAGCCTGAGATTTATTCCAAATTTATATGCATCAACCTGGGATTTATTCCGACTTTCCATGCCTCATCCTGGATTTATTACGACTCTGCATGCCTCAAATGGGATTTATTCCGACTTTGTATGCCTCAACCTGGGATTTATTCCGACTTTGTTTGCCTCAACCAGGGATTCATTCCGACTTTGTATGCCTCAAACTGGGATATTATTCCGACTTTGCATGCCTCAACCTGGGATTTATTCCGACCTTGCATGCCTCAACCTGCGATATATTCAGACTTTGCATGCCTCAACCTGAGATTTATTCCGACTTTGTATGCCTCAACCTTGGATTTATTCGGATTTTGCTTGCCTCAACCTGGGACTTATTCCGACTTTGCATGCCTCTACCTGGGATTATACCGACTTTGCATTTTCTCAACCTGGGAAATAATCCGACTTTGCATTCCCTCAACCTGCGATTCATTCCGAATTTGTAAGCCTAAACCTGGGATTTATTCCGACTTTTCATGCCTTATCCTGGGATTTATTCCGACTTTGCATGCCTCATCCTGAGATTTATTCCGACTCTGCATGCCTTAGCCTGAGATTTATTCCAAATTTATATGCATCAACCTGGGATTTATTCCGACTTTCCATGCCTCATCCTGGATTTATTACGACTCTGCATGCCTCAAATGGGATTTATTCCGACAATATATGCCTCAAAGTGGGACTTATTCCGACTTTGTATGCTTCAACCTGAGATTTATTCCGAGATTTATGCCTCAAAATGGGATTTATTCCGACTCTGCATGCCTCATCCTTGGATTTATTCCGACTATGTATGCACAACATGGGAGTTTTTCCGACTATGTATGCCTCAACCTGGGATTTATTCCGACTTTGCATGCCTTAACCTGGGATTTATTCCGACTTTGTTCTGCCTCAACCTTTGATTTATTCCGTTTTTGTATGCCTCAACCTGGGATTTATTACGACATTGTTCGACTCAAACTGGGATTTATTCCGAATTTGCATGCCTCAGCCTGGGATTTATTCCGACTTTGTATTCCTCAGCCTGGGATTTATTCCGACTTTGCATGACTCAACCTGGGATTATTTTCGACTTTGCATTCCCTCAACCTGGGATTTAATCCGACGTTGCACGCCTCAACCTGAGATTAATTCCGACATTTATGCTTCACACTTGGATATATTCCGATTTTGTATGCCTCAAAAAAGGATTTATTTCGACTTTGCATGGCTCAACTTGGATTCGATCCGACTATGCATGCCTCAACCTGGGATTTATTCCGAATTTGTATGCCTCAAACTAGGATTTATTCCGACATTGCCTGCTTCATCCTGAAAATTTATTCCGACATTTATGCCTAAACCTGGGATTTATTCCGACTTTGTATGCCTCAACCTGGCATTTATTCCGAATTTATTTCTTCACAGATGTTAAGGAATAATGGATGTCATCTTTGGATTCCAATGCCTGGGATTTATTCCGACTTTGCATTTCCACAACCTGGGATTTATTCCGACTTTGCATGCCTAAACCTAGGATTTATTCCGACTTTGCATGCCTCAAACAGGGTTTTATTCCGACTTTGTATGCCACAACATGGGATTTTTTCTGACTTTGTATGCCTCAACCTGGGATTTATTCCGACTTTGCATGCCTCAACCTGGGATTTATTCCGACTTTTTTCTGCCTCAACTTTTGATTTATTCCGACTTGTTTTTCCTCAACCTGGGATTTATTCCGACATTGTATGCCTCATCATGGGATTTATTCCCACTTTGTATTCCTCAACCCGTGATTTATTCCGACTTTGCATTTTCTCAACCTGGGATTTATTACGACTTTGGATGCCTAAACCTGGGATTTACTCCGACATTTTATGCCTCAATCTGGGCTTTATTCCAAGTTTGCATTCCTCAACCAGGGATTTATTCCGACTTTATTTCTTAACAGATGTTCAGGAAAAAGGACTGTCATCTTTGGCTTTCATTGCCTGGGATTTATTCCGACTATGTATGTCTCAACCTGGGATTTATTCCGACTTTTTATGCCTCAACCTGATAATTATTCCGACTTTGCATGCCGCAACCTGGGATTTATTCTCACTTTGCATGCCTAAACATGAGATATATTGCGACTTTATTTCTTCACAGATGTTCAGGAATAAAGACTGTCATCGATGGATACCAAAGCCTGGGATTTTTTCCGACTTTGCATGCCTCAACCTGGGATTTATTCCGACTTTGTATGCCTTAACATGGGATTTTTTTCGACTTTGCATGACTCAACCGGGGATTTATCCCGACCTTGAATGCCTCAACCTGGGATTTATTCCGACTTTCCATGCCTCAAACTGGAATTTATTCCGACTTTGCATGCCTCAACCTGGAATTTCTTCCGACTTTGTATCCCTCATCCTGGGATGTATTCTCACTTTGCATGCCTCAACATGAGATTTATTCCGAATTTATTTCTTCACAGATGTTCAGGAATAAGGACTGTCATCGATGGCTTCCAATGCCTGAAATTTTTTTCCGACTTTGCATGCCTCAACCTGGGATTTATTCCGACTTTGTATGCCTTAACATGGGATTTTTTCCGACTTTGCATGCCTCAACCTGTGATTTATTCCGACTTTGTATGTCTTAACATGGGATTTATTTCGACTTTGCATGCCTCAACCTGGGAAATATTCCCACATTGTATGCCTCAAAGTGGGATTTCTTCCGACTTTGTATGCATCAACCTGGGATGTATTCTCACTTTGCATGCCTCAACCTGAGATTTATTCCGAATTTATTTCTTCACAGATGTTCAGGAATAAGGACTGTCATCAATGGCTTCCAATGCCTGAAATTTTTTTCCGACTTTGCATGCCCCAACCTGGGATTTATTCCGACTTTGTATGCCTTAACATGGGATTTATTTCGACTTTGCATGCCTCAACCTGGGATTTATTCCGACTTTGTATGCCTCAACCTGGGATTTATTCCGACTTTGCATGCCTCACTCTGGGATTTATTCCGACCTTGAATTTCCGCAACCTGTGATTTATTCCGACTTTGTATGCCTCAACCTGGGATTTATTCCGACTTTGCATACCTCAATCTGGGATTTATTCCGACTTTGAATTACCTCAACCTGGGTTTTATTCGGACTGTGCATGCCCCAACCTGTGATTTATTCCGACTTGTATGCCTCAACCTGGGATCTATTCCGATTTTGTTTGCCTCGACCTGGGATTTATTACGACTTTGCATGAATCAAACTATGATTTATTCCGACTTTGCATGCCACGTCCAGGGATTTATTCCGACTAGCATGCCTCAACTTGGGATTTATTCCGACTTTGTTTTCCTCAACCTGGGATATATTTGGACTTTGTATGCCTCAACCTGGGATTTATTCCCACTTTCTATGCCTCAACATGGGATTGATTCCGACTTTGTATGCCCCAACCTGGGATTTATTCCGACTTTGCATGCCTTAACGAGGGATTTATTCCGACTTAGCATTCCCTCAACCTGGGATTTATTCCAACTTTTCATGGCTCAATCTGGGATATATTCAGACATTTATGTCTCAACCTGTGATTTATTCCGACTTTGTATGCCTCAAACTAGGATATTTTTTGACTTTGCATGCCTCAACCTGGGATTCATTCCGACTTTGCATGCCTCAACCTGGGATTTATTCCGACTTTGTGTGCCTCAACCTGGGATTTATTCCGACTTTGTATCACTTAACCTTGGATATATTCCGACTTTGGATGCCTCAACCTGGGATTTATTCCGACTTTGCATTTCCTCAACCTGGGAGCCATTCTGACTTTGCATGCCTCAACCTGGGATTTATTCCGATGTTGCATGCATCAACCAGGGATTTATTCCGACTTTGCGTTTCCTCAACCTGGGACATATTCTGGCTTTGCAATTCCTCAACCTGGGATATACTCCGACTTAACGTGCCTCAACCTGAGATTTATTCCGACTTTGCATGCCTCAACCTGGGATTTATTCCGACTTTGCATGCTTCAACCAGAGATTTATTCCGACTTTGCATGCCTCAATCTGGGACTTATTCCGACTTTGCATTCCTCAACCTGGGATTTATTCTCACTTTGCATGCCTTAACCTGAGATTTATTCCGACTTTATTTCTTCGCAGATATTCAGGAATAAGGACTGTCATCGTTGGCTTCCCATGCCTGGGATTTTTTCCGACTTTGCATGCCTTAACCTGGGATTTATTCCGACTTTGTATGCCTCAAACTGGGACTTATTCCGACTTTGCATGCCTCAACCTGAGATTTATTCCGAATTTGCAGGCCGCAACCTGAGATTTATTCCGAGTTTGTATGCCTCAACCTGTGATTTATTCCGACTTTGTATGCCTCAACCTGGGATCTATTCGGGTTTTGTTTGCTTCAACCTGGGATCTATTCCCACTTTGCATGCCACAACTTGAAATTTATTCCGACTTTATTTCTTCACAGATGTCCAGGAATAAGGTCTGTAATCGTTGGCATCCAATGCCTGGGATTTATTCCGACTTTGCATGCCTGAACCTGGGATATATTCCGACCTTTTTTTCCTCAACCTGGGATTTATTCCGACTTTGCATGCCTCAAACTGGGATTTTTTCCGACTTTGCATGCCTCAACCTGGGATTTATTCCGACTTTGTATGCCTCAACCTGGGATTTTATTCCGACTTTGTATGCTTCAACATTGGACTTATTCCGACTTTGCATTGCTCAACATGGGATTTATTCCGACTTTGTATGACTCAAACTGGGATTTAATCCGACTTGGCTTGCCTCAACCTGGCATTTATTCCGACATTGTATGCCTCAACCTGCAATTTTGTTCCGAATTTGCATGCCTCAACCTGGAATTTTTCCGACATTTTTTCTTCACATAGTTTCAGGAATAAGGGCTGTTATCTTTGGCTTCCAATGCCTGAGATTTATTCCGACTTTCCATGCCTCAACCTGGGATTTATTCCATCCTTGTATGCCTCAACCTGGTTTTTATTCCGACTTTGTATGCCTCAACCTGGGATTTATTCCGACATTGCATTCCTCAACCTGGGATTTATTCCGATGTTGCATTCCTCAACCTGAATGTATTCCGACTTTATTTCTTCATATATGTTCAGGAATAAGGACTGTCATCTTTGGCTTCCAATCCCTTGTGATTTATTCCGACTTAGTATGCAATAACCTGGGATTGATTCCGACTTTGTATGCCTCATCCTGTGATTTATGCCGCCTTTGTATGCCACAACCTGGGAATTATTTCGACTTTGTATGCCTCAACCTGGGATTTATTCCGCCTTTGTATGCCACAACCTGGGAAGTATTTCGACTTTGTATGCCCCAACCTGGGATTTATTCCGAATTTGCATGCCTCAGCCTGGGATTTATTCCGACTTCGCATGCCTCAACCTGGGATTTATTCCAACTTTGCATTCCTCAACCTTGGATTTATTCCGACATTGTATGCCTCAACCTGGGATTTATTCCGACTTTTTATACCTCAACCTGGGATTTATTCCGACTTTACATGTCTCAACCTGGGATTTATTCAGACATTGCATTTACTCAACCTGGGATTTATTCCGACTTTGCATGCCAAAACCTGGGAATTATTCAGACTTTGCATTTTCCTAACCCTGGGAATTATTCCGATTTTTATGCCTCAACCTGGGATTTATTACGACTTTGCATGCCTCAACCTGCGATTTATTCCGACTTTGTATGTCTCTAACTGGGATTTATTCCGACTTTGCATGCCTCAACCTGGGATTTATGCCGGCTTTGCATTTCCCCAACCTGGGATTAATTCCGACTTTTCATGCTTAAATCTGTGATTTATTCCGACTTTTATGCCTCAGCCTTTGATTTATTCCGACTTTGTATGCCTCAACAAAGGATTTTTTCCGACTTTGCATGCCTCAACCTGGGATATGTTCCGACTTTGCGTGCCTCAACCTGGGATTTATTCCGACACTGCATGCAACAATCTGGGATTTATTCCGACTTTGCATGCCTCAACCTGGGATTTATTCCGATTTTGCTTCCATCAACCTTGGATTTATTCCGACAGTGTATGCTTCAAAATGGGATTTATTCTGCCTTTGTTTGCCTCAACCTGGGATTTATTCCGACTTTGCATGCCTCAACCAGGGATTTGTTCCGACTTTGCATGCCTCAAACTGGGATTTATTCCAACTTTGCATGCCTCAACCTGGGATTTACTCCGACTTTGTATGCCTCAACCTGGGATTTCATCCGACTTTGCATGCCTCAACCTGGGATTTATTCCGACTTTGTTTTCCTCAAACTGGTGTTTATGCCGACTTTGCATGCCTCAACCTGGGACTTATTCCGACTTTGTATGCCTCAACCTGTGATTTAATCCGACTTTGAATGCCTTAAAATGGGATTTATTCCGACGTTGTACGCCTCAGCCTTGGATTTATTCCGACTTTGTATGCCTCAACATGGGATTTATTCCGACTTTGTGTGCCACAAACAGGGATTTATTCCGACTTTGCATGCCTCAATCTGGGATTTATTCCGACTTTGCCTGCCTCAACATGGGATATATGCCGATTTGGCATGCCTCAACCTGGGATTTATTCCGACTTTGCATGCCTCAACCTGGGATTTATTCCGACTTTGCATGCCTCAACCTGGGATTTATTCCGACTTTGCATGCCGCAACCTAGGATTTATTCCGACCTTCCATGACTCAACATGTGATTTTTGCCGATTTTGCATGCCTCAACCTGGGATTTATTCCGACTTTGCATGCCTCTACCTGGGATTTATTCCGAATTTGTGTGCCTCAAACTGGGATTTATTCCGACTTTGTGTGCCTTAACCTGGGATTTATTCCGACTTTGTGTGCCTCAACATGGGATTTATTCCGACTTTGTATGCCTCAACCTGGGATTTATTCCGACTTTGTGTGCCTCAACCTGGGATTTATTCCGACTTTGTGTGCCTCAAACTGGGATTTATCCCGACTTTGTGTGCCTTAACCTGGGATTTATTCCGACTTTGTGTCCCTCAACATGGGATTTATTCCGACTTTGTATGACTCAACCTGGGATTTATTCCGACTTTGTGTGCCTCAAACTGGGATTTATTCCGACTTTGTATGCTTCAACCTGGGATTTAATCCGACTTTGTATGCCTCAACCTGGGATTTATTCCGACTTTGCACGCCTCAACCTGGAATTTCTTCTGACTTTATTTCTTTGCAGATGTTCACAATTAATGACTGTATTCTTTGGCTTCTCATACCTGGGATTTTTACCGACTTTGCATGCCTTAACCTTGGATTATTCCGACTTTGTATACCTCAACCTGGGATTTATTCCGACATTGTATGCCCCAAAGTGAGATTTGTTTCGACTTTGCCTGCCACAATCTGGGATATATTCCGACTTTGTATGCCTCAATCTGGGATTTATTCCGATTTTGCTTGCCTCAGATTGGGATTTATTCCGACTTTGCTTTTCCACGACTTGGGAGATATTCCTACTTTGCATGCCTCAACCTGGAAATTATTCCTACTTCTAATACCGGGCTTCTAATACCTGGGATTTTTTCCGACTTTTCATGCCTCAACCTTGGATTTATTCCGACATTGTATGCCTCAAAGTGAGATTTGTTCAGACTTTGCATGCCACAATCTGGGATTTATTCCAATTTTGCATGCCTCAACCTGGGATTTATTCCGACTTTGCATGCCTCAACCTGGGATTTATTCCGACTTTTTATGTCTCAATACGGGATTTATTCCGATTTTGTATGCCTCAACCTTGGATTTATTCTCACTTTGTATGCCTCAACCTTTGGACTTATTACGACTTTGTATGCCGTAACCTGCGATTTGTTCCGACATTTTATGCCTCAAACTGGGATTTATTCCGATTTTGCATGCCTTAATCTGGGATATATTCCGACTTTCCATTTCCTCGACCTGGGAATTATTCCTACTTTGCATGCCTCAACCTGGAATTTATTCCTACTTTGTATGCCTCAAGCTGGGATTTATTCCGACTTTCCATGCTTCAACCTGGGATTTATTCCGTCTTTTTATGTCTCAGTATGGGATTTTTTCCGATTTTGTATGCCTCAACCTGGGATTTATTCTCACTTTGTATGTCTCAACCTGCGATATATTCTGTCTTTTTATCTTCACAGATGTTCAGGAATAAGGAACTTCATCGATGGCTTCCGATGCCTGAGATTTATTCCGACTTAGCATGCCTCAACTTGGGAATTATTCCGACTTTGTATGCCACAACATGTGATTTATTTCGACTTTGCATGCATCAACCTGGATTTATTCCGACTTTTTTTCTTCACATATTTTCAGGAATAAGGGATGTTATCTTTGGCTTCCAATGCCTGAGATTTATTCCGACTTTTCATGCCTCAACCTGGGATTTATTCCATCTTTGTATGCCTCAACCTGGTATTTATTCCTACTTTGTATGCCTCAACCTGGGATTTATTCCGACTTTGCGTGCCTCAACCTGGGATTTATTCCGACCTTGCATGCCTCAACCTGGATTTATTCCGACTTTATTTCTTTGTAGATGTTCAGGAATATGGACTGTCATCTTTGGCTTCCAATGCCTGTGATTTATTCCGACTTTGTATGCCATAACCTGGGATTTATTCCGACTTTGTATGCCTCATCCTGTGATTTATTCCGCCTTTGTATGCCACAACCTGGGATTTATTTCGACTTTGTATGCCTCAACCTGGGATTTATTCCGACTTTGCATGCCTCAACCTGTGATTTATTCCTACTCTGCATGCAACAAACTGGGATTTATTCCGACTTCGCATGCCTCAACCTGGGATTTATTCCAACTTTGCATTCCTCAACCTTGGATTTATTCCGACTTTGCATTCCTCAAACTTGGATTTATTCCGACTTTGTATACCTCAAACTGGGACTTATTCCGACTTTGCATGACTCAACCTGGGATTTATTCAGACATTACTTTTACTCAACCTGGGATTTATTCCGACTTTGCATGCCTCTACCTGGGAATTATTCAGACTTTGCATTTCCTAACCCTGGCATTTATTCCGATTTTTATGCCTCAACCTGGCGTTTATTCCGACTTTGTATGCCTCAACCTGGGATTTATTACGACTTGGCATTCTTCACCCTTCGATTTATTCCGACATTGCATGCCTCGACCTCGGATTTATTCCGACTATGCATTTCCTCAACCTGGGAATAATTCTGACTTTTCATGCCTAAATCTGTGATTTATTCCGACTTTTATGCCTCAACCTGGAATTTCTTCCGAATTTGCATGCCTCAACCTGGAATTTCTTCCGACTTTATTTCTTTGCAGATGTTCACAATTAATGACTGTTTTCTTTGGCTTCTAATACCTGGGATTTTTTCCGACTTCGCATGCCTTAAACTCGGATTTATTCCGACTTTGTATGCCTCAACATAGAATTTATTCCGACCTTGCATGCCTCAACCTGGGATTTATTCCGACTTTGCGTGCCTCAACCTGGGAGTGATTCCGACACTGCATGCCATAATCTGGAATTGTTTCCGACGTAGCATGCCTCAACCTGGGATTTATTCCGATTTTGCTTGCATCAAACTTGGATTTATTCCGTCATTGTATCCTTCAACATGGGATTTATTCCGCCTTTGTTTGCCTCAACCTGGGATTTATTCCGACTTTGCATGCCTCAACCTGGTATTTTTTCCGAATTTGTATACCTCAAACACGGATTTGTTCCGACTTTGCATGCCTCAACCTGGGATTTGTTCCCACTTTGCATGCCTCAACCTATAATTTATTCCGACTTTTATTCCTCAGCCTTAGATTTATTCCGACTTTGGATGGTTCAAACTGGGATTTATTCCAACATTGGATGCCTCAACCTGGGATTTACTCCGACTTTGTATGCCTCAACCTGGGATTTCTTCCGACTTTGCATGCCTCAAACTGCGATTTATTTCGACTTTATATGCCTCAACCTGGGAATTATTCCGACTTTGCATGCCTCAACCTGGGATTTATTCCGACATTTTATGAATCAACCTGGGTTTTATTCCGACTTTGAATGCCTCAACCTGGGATTTATTCTGACTTTGCATGCCTAAACCTGGGATTTATTCCGACTTTGTGTGCCTCAACCTGGTGTTTATTCCGACTTTGCATGCATCAAACTGGGATTTATTCCGACTTTGTATGCCTCAACCTGGGACTTATTCCGACTTTGTATGCCTCAACCTGGGATTTAATCCAACTTTGTATGCCTCAACATGGGATTTATTCCGACGTTGTACGCCTCAAACTGGGATTTTTTCCGACTTTGTATGCCTCAACCTGGGATTTATTCCGACTTTGTGTGCCTCAACCAGGGATTTTTTCCGACTTTGCATGCCTCAATCTGGAATTTATTCCGACTTTGCAGGCCTCAACATGGGATATATGCCGATTTTGCATGCCTCAACCTGGGATTTATTCCGACTTTGCATGCCTCAACCTGGGATTTATTCCGACTTTGTTTGCCTCAACCTGGGATTATTCCGACTTTGCACGCCTCAACCTGGGATTTTTTCCGACTTTGCATGTCTCAACATGGGATTTATGCCGATTTTTCATGCCTCAACCTGGGATTTATTCCGACTTTGCATGTTCAACCTTGGATTTATTCCGACTTTGTATGCCTCAAACTGGGATTTATTGCGATTTTGCATGCCTCAACCTGGGATTTATTCCGACTTTGCATGCCACAGCCTGGAATTTCTTCCGACTTTATTTCTTTGCAGATGTTCACAATTAATGACTGTTTTCTTTGGCTTCAAATACCTGGGATTTTTTCCGACTTTGCATGCCTTAACCTTGGATTTATTCCGACTTTGTATGCCTCAACATGGGATTTATTACGACTCTGCATGCCTCAACCTGGGATTTATTCCGACATTGTATGCCTCAAAGTGAGATTTGTTCCGACTTTGCATGCCACAATCTGGGATTTATTCCGACTTTGTATGCCTCAAACTGGGATTTATTGCGATTTTGCATGCCTCAACCTGGCATTTATTCCGACTTTGCATTTCCTCGACCTGGGAGTTTTTCCTACTTTGCATGTCTCAACCTGGAATTTATTCCTACTTCTAATACCTGGCTTCTAATACCTGGGATTTTTTCCAAATTTGCATGCCTCAACCTTGGATTTATTCCGACATTGTATGCCTCAAAGTGAGATTTGTTCCGACTTTGCATGCCACAATTTGGGATTTATTCCGATTTTGCATGCCTCAACCTGGGATTTATTCCGACTTTGCATTCCTCATCCTGGGATTTATTCCGACTTTTTATGTCTCAATATGGGATTTATTCCGATTTTGTATGCCTCAACCTTGGATTTATTCTCACTTTGCATGCTTCAACCTGCGATATATTCTGTCTTTTTATCTTCGCAGATGTTGAGGAATAAGGAACCTCATCGATGTCTTCCGATGTTGGGATTTATTCCGACTTAGCATGCCTCAACTTGGGAATTATTCCGCCTTTGTATGCCACAATATGTGATTTATTTCGACTTTGCATGCATCAACCTGGGATTTATTCCGTTTTTGTATGCCTCAACCTGGGATTTATTCTGACTTTGCATGCCTCAACCTGGCAGTTATTCCGAATTTGCTTGCCTCAGCCTTGTATTTATTCTGCCTTTGTATGCCAAAACATGGGATTTATTCAGACTTTGTATGCCTCAACCTAAGATTTATTCCGACCTTGTATGCCACAACCTGGGATTTA
>JAEAOA010002060.1:0-112500 GCA_016746295.1 Potamilus streckersoni
TGTGGAATTCCTAATATTGTTGAGAAAACAAATATGATTAAAATACCTCACAAACAGATTAAAAATATTGTGTATACTGTTGCATCTGGGTCTAGTACATGGACGAGGCAAAATAATTCTATCAAATACACTGCAGAAGTTACTGGTATGTATAGATTGTCAGTGCTTAGCAGTGCAAAGTTTAGAATATCTACCAAATATCTATCTCGTCATCTAAATGATGACTCATCTGGAGTATTATCTGTAATAATAAACCAAAATTCTGAAGAAGAATTTGTACTTGAACCAGTTGATAAAACTTTAAAATTAATAATTTTTCTCTGGTGTTTGGAATTTATAGCTGAAAAACCAGCTCTTATTATGAATTAACCAAACATAGGACTATGTGAACTAATATTATAATGAAAAGAAGTATAGTTGATTTCAATCATATTTCAAAAGATATTCCAAAACAAGATGTGGACGCACTAATACAATACTACAAATATTATCACAAAAAACATTGGTGCGTTAAAAAATGTTATAAATACTACAACAAGATCCTTCGAGTAATATCATATCTACCATTGTTAATGACCAGTTCTGGTATAATTTCAAGTGGGATATCGTTAAATCCCTTTTTGTTAATTATATCTGGTATTGGTGTTTCACTTACAGCAGCGTGTAAAAAAGTAGAACCAAGACTTTTGATAAAGAAGCATGGTTGTTTAACATCAATTAAAACTTATAAGAAACTACTTGATCACATCCGGTCTTACCTACGAGGAGTTAAATATAATATGGATGATTTATTACGTGAATTTCGTATTATTGACAATATGTTAACAGACATTCTACCAATGAGGGTTAGCAAGTATGAAAAAAAATATCATAAAAAATATGAGTAACGTAAAATTTTATCTAAACTTAAGATATAATATAACTAAAATAATATCATTTTCATTCTAATGCTAGTTTAATTTCCACCTTGTTAACTGAAACATTCTAATGCACAGTTTAATTTTCATCCTGTTATCTTGTGGTAAAACCCGTTTGCCGTCTTTAGAATAATTATATTCCACACATGCGCTGTTCTAACAAATTAGTCACCTCTGTGTAAAGAGCTTATCGCATTCCAACACCTGTTGTTTTGTTTGGTTACAAAATACCTGTTTACAGGTAGTAGTAGGGGGAAAAAAAGAGGTGGGGGAGGGTGAGTCAAAACCCTGTTTTATTTTGGAAATAAAAGGGGTGGGGTGGGGGATAATTTAGGACTATAATTTATACTTGTTTGGAGGGTAAAAAAACAAAGTGAGTTGAAAACCTGGTTTTCCTATACTACTACTGCATCCATTGCTCAGTTGTGTAGACGGACGCCTTCAAAGACGATGAACCGATGAATTTTATACAGGTGTTCTATGATCGATATCTATCGTTTGTAAGTTTGCGCGTGTCGGCATATTTCTAGTCCTAAGAGTCTTGATGTTTATTTGTTATTTAATCTACTGTTTTGGATGCAGATGAGTGCAATGAGACTCGGCATGGTTAAGAAATTTTCTCTCGCCATCCTCTGAGTTTATAATAATTGTCATCTAGTTGGCTGCACAGTTCTTTGTTAAGTATATCCTATTCTCCTGTTTCTATTTGGAGACATTAATCTTTCTGTAAAATTGCTCCATTTGCTGTAGCCCGCGATTATGAATCTTGGTAGTGAGCTTAGAGACTATATATATGTGGTCAGTCCAGCAAATTGCTTTCCTCATGCTTTTCGTAACTCCCCTCCCTTTCACTGTAACTCACGATGACGTAGTCAATAATATGTCATTGCTAAGAGCGTGAGTTCATCCAAGAAATATTTATACGGTGTGGCAATGCAGAAGACAGTGTTGGTGATTAGGAGGTGATTTTCAGCGTATTTAAACAAAGCGAGGTGTTTCTTGACTAAAGCCATTTTTTTTCAATGATACCTGGCGATGTCTGATGATCTGCATCAGCTCTAACATTGATGTCACTAAGGATTTTAGACTTATCTGACTTAACTACATCTGCAACAAGAGTCTCCTGGTTTTCAGAAAACACGAACTTGATTTCCTATGGATTGGTAATGGCGGGTGCAGAGTAGCTGACGATCGTTGCTTGACCTTTGCCAGACAGTGGTTGTCTAATTTAAATTGCTATGTCAGTGTCGTCCTTCAGGAGAACTGTAAGCTTGCTAACGGGCTGGTTTTCTGTCAGCTCTAACAGCTCTAACAGATGATGTACTACCCATAAGTGTGTGCATTCCAGGCATCGATAGTGAGTTCCATCATCTTTCTCTTCTTGTTAAGTTTACGGCCATTAAAGTTGGGTTCGCCATTAGCCACGTTATGCTGCCCAGGGTCATGGTGAAGCAGGAAGTATTTAATTAGGTAAGATGTGGACCATAGAAATGGTTGTTTGTTCAGGCTGAGGGCTGTCGAGTTCCGTTGCTGCATATAAAGACCAGTGAACAAGGACCCTATATCTTGGTCTGCCTGTATACAGGTCTTCAGCTCTAAGTGTATTCACACTGCTGTTTTGCTGCTCATCCATAGCCTGAAGACGTGAAGGTGTGTGTTGAGGAGACATTAGTATTAGAGTTAATTACATTATGATCATTAAGTGAAAAAAAATTAAAACGGTTCGAACACTGATCTAACTCAATATGCCATCAATATAACAAAGTCGCATAAAACTTTAAATGATAATTCGCAGATAATTGATGTTACAAATTTATAATAGGTAAATTAAATCATTTTCAATCACTATACAACATAAGCATTATTGGGTGCTTGTGTTAAGAAGAATGACAACTGGGTAATACTTTAAGTATGTTCTTGTACATTTATCCCAAATGTTCTAGAATACCTTAATTCTTCACAAATGTTTATCTGTATATCGCATGATCCAAAGTCTCCGTTTGTGACGTTATCCATACCCATATCGTTCCTTAACCACATTAGACTTAGTAAAGACGCATAAGACGACAATGAACAGCTTCATATAGCATTGCCTATCGTCGTAAGGTCACCTTTGATGTTGATTATTTCCTTGTCAGTGAATTGAAATAAGACCTTTGTTTATCAAAACTGTCATACATTTCAATTTTCATTTCGATCAACAAGATATAATATTCTACATGCAGTATAATATGAATAAAAAGTGCAAATCAAGATTAAAGATTAATTTTTTTAAAAAATTTTTTAAAAATTTTTTTCAACTTAACATACATATTTTAAAGTATTTTCCAGCAGATGTGAGATTCATAATATTTCCATGCTTAAAATTATTTATGTTCATTACTTGTTATATCTTTCAAAATCATAAGCTATGACCATGGTATACAAACATGCTCTTTTTAAAGGTCATTAATTGGCAAGAACAAAATATTCAGAAAATGAATCGACATTAATGTCTGGTTTTTCAAATGTAAACTGAAACACTGGCGCGACATTGATTCCTGGTTTTTCGAGTGGAAAATGGGTTACAGACACGACATGTCATTGTTCTAATGGAGCATAATATACAGTCACGGCATTCATTCGACTTTAAACCGAAACACTCTCAACCATGGGCTACTGGTTCTACGAACACAAACTGAAACACTGGCAACCCATGGGCTCCTAGTTCTACGAAAACAAACTGAGACACTGGCAACCCATGGGTTCCTGGTTCTAAGAACGCAAACTGAAACACTGGCAACCATGGGATCCTGGATCTACGAACTCAAACTGAAACAGTAGCTCAACATTGATTTCAGGGTTTTGAGGTCTAATCTGAGACAATAACAAGGAATGGGTTTATTGTTCTTAAAATTGAAACTGAAATAGTGGCACGATATTGAGTCATGGATTATAACATTAAAAATGAAATACAGGCACGACATGATTTCATGAGTTTCCAAATGGAGATTAATGAAATATAGTTTGAAAATTGTCCATCTGACATACGTTCAAGAACTAGAAATTGGGATATCGGTGAATAACCATACGTCCCGTAGACAAGATGTAAATACATGTAGGTGTATACAAGTAGATATATCGATACAAAGTATGGATACATATAGGTGTATATATATATAGATATATATCTATATATATATATATATATATATATATATATATATATATATATATATATATATATATATATATATGACAACCTGCTGCACCTTGCAAAAGTACGATCGTACTAATCTATAAACTAAACAGGCATATGTTTGCAGTGTATATTTACAATGTAGGGAACAACTATTGTCGTTTCCATGATTACTGGTTCACCCTGTCAAATAAGTTATATTTTAATCAAAATCACTAGGCTTTCCTCCAAATATAGAGCCGCCGATTTGTTAGAACTGTGTCGAATGGCTTTCTGAGATAATTGATATACATAGTGGAACAATGCATTTGGGTCGGAATGTAACTGACTTTTGCATATTGAAATGTTAAAATATTTAACGGATGCCACTAATTTTAAATCAGTAAACGGTATAAAAGTCATTTCTTATGCAACTACGGTTGAATGTTCTGAAATAAAACTGATTTTGTCCTGTTAGACCTTAGACAAGGAGCATAATGATTGTATTATTGTTATTTATTTTTCACTAGCAAAAACCCACATCAAATGCTTTCTTAAATAATATCTACCTTACAAAAGCTAGGTATGGGTTTTGGTTGATATTTCGTTTTTTTTTAAAATTCCGTCTTAACATTATTTTGCAATATACTTTTGAACATAAGTACATTAAAAAATATGTTCGTAAGCAGTGACTTCATGGCGACTTTGTTGAATGTATGGTTACCAGAGACTTGGACCATTTTTAAGTTCAACCACTAAATGTTTCGATTCAGTGAGGTTTAGGTCCTCTAACGTTTCGTTCATTTCGTATCAAAGCCATTGAATACTATTCATATATTTTAATGAAACTATATTAATTTAGTTTATGTTGGTTTCTCTTAGTATGTTTTGTGTACACATAGCCAGTGTCGTCATAGCAATTAATGACACAGGTTGAGAAATCAGCACACGGACGCTTAAAGTATCTTAAATATTTTTATTTCCTCTGCAAATATGACGTTGAATTTTCAGCGTTTATTCTACATTGCCAATGTATATGTTTCCCTTGCAGTTATTAGAATTGTAAGCAATGTAAACACGATAGAGAAATAGATCATGTAATAGTAGGAGAGATAAAGTTCGGTAAAACAAACAGATTTTAAACATTATTAACGTTCTGAAATATTTTATAATCTTTTCAATTTTTATTTTAAAAAAGGAAAAGTAGAAGTTCTGTCTAACACTGCATCCACCAAAACGTTTTTGAAACTATTATTACAACCGATGTGTTGATTGTTTATGAGATGAATATAAAATTTCTCTCTTTAAGATTTATGCTTCCCTAATGTTTTCCAAATACATGGATTCCAACAAACACCTACATTAATAAATTACTGTTGAAAATGCGGCAAATGTAAAGAATTTATGCATTTCTTCAGGTAGATAAGCAATTTACAAAATTACAACAGAGAGGTGACTTACTTGATGTTTATTTAATACAAATCTATTAAAAGGACAAACTATTAATAATCACGAGGATTTATAGGAAAATTTAAAACGATTTTCATCAAATAATTCTCAGGTTAAGAAATAATGGATGCATCGTTAATTCGTTAAGCAATAATGAATGCATCGTTAATATTATTATTATCATCATCATCAGTTGACCATTGTGGCTCGATGAAGTCAATTCTGCGCTGCTCTTTGCTGAAGGGTTCTCTTGTGGCTAATGAGTCCGATATTTGATGCAAATGTTCTGGAGCAGTGTATGCACTGGAGGCATGGGTAAGGGCCTTACTGCGTTTCCCTACGGGCATCCCAGAATGTTTTGAAACCCATTGAGAGGAGCTGCACGTCAGCCATATCTATCCTTGACGCTGGACTCGACGTCTGTCACATATATCGAACAGCGTTTCAGGCTGCCTTTGATTGAGTCTTTGAGTCTCTTCTTTAGGAGACCAATTTTTCTATGCTCACTAGATAAAACTCCATACAAAATTTGACGTGGCATTCAAGAATCCTCCATACGGATGACATCACCTGTCTACCAGAGTTGGGCTGTAATGATCATAGCTTCGATGTTGTTTTGGCCTTCTCTATCCAGCACTTCTTGGTTCGTCAATCTTTCTTTCTATCTGACTCCCATAATCTGGCGCAGGACACTCGTGTGGAAGCGTTCGAACTGCTTTATGTGCTTCATGTATGCTGTTCAGGTCTTACAGCCAATATAGGAGGCTTGTTAGCACAACTGCTTTATACAGCTTTATCTTGGTAGACAGTGATAATCATGTGACTCAACACAAACACAAGTGAGCGGATACGTCCTAGTTATTGACTTACGCTGCTAAAGCGGGCATTGATCTCTTTGTCTAGCGATTCATAGGAAAATGTAATGCTTCCAAAGTAACTTGAAGTGATCGACAGCTTTCAGCTGGGTGTCTTTGATAGACACAATCAGGGTGAGAGCTATGGATCCTTGGACAGGTTGGTGAAGTAAGTCGGTTATGTTCACACAGATAGTGAGTCCGAAGAGTCTGGTGGTTTCCACGAGGCGAATAAAGATGATCTGCAGATCTGCTTTCGATGGAAGAAGAATGGATGAATGACTCAGAGAACGAATCCTGTCATGCCGTCATGGAAAGATATGATCATTCTTGATGAACGTCCTAGGTCAATCGAGTCGTGCAAGGAAGACCCAAAGTAAATCACTGTTGACCGTATCGATGGACAATATGAAGTCTCTGTAGACACCATATAAGTGCCTGTTTTGTTCAATGCACTTTTCCTGCATATGTCTCACTGTAAAGATCATGTTGAGCGTGCTCCGATCTAGTCTGAAACCACATTGGGCCACTGGCAGTATGACGTTAGAGAGACATTACATACCAGTAGGTTAAGAAGGATTGGCGCGCAATCTAAAGGAGTGATATGCCTTGATACATACTGAAGTCAACTTTGTTCCCTTTTTATATAGGGTTAAAATCATTACATCTTTGAATTCCTTTGACAATAACTCATCCTCCAAAATGCTCATCATGTTACTGTACAGTACATCACGGGCCTTAGGGCAGCTGCTATGAAGTGTTCAACAAGAATTCCATCTGCATCTGGTGCCTTGCCAGAGCTGATTACATTGATGGCTCACTTAACTTCTTCCGTGGTAGGGGGCAATTCCAGGTCCGAGATAGCTAACTTCGGTGCAATTGCTTCTAACTAGGCAGAGTCTACGGTGGATGACATGTTCAGTAGATTGGAGAAGTGTTCCTTCTACCTTTTGGTGATACTCTCTTTGTCCGTGAGCAGATTGGTTAAGAGATTAACGGGGTTATGTAGTCTTTTGACGGTACATAGACATCCTTCAGGGATCTGTAGAACTCTTTCAAATTGCTAGTGTCTGCGTTATGCCAGATTTCATCTGCTTTGCGGTACCACTAGCTATTCTGCATAATGTGGATTTATCTCTGGGCTTTGCTCTGCAAGTGTTTCCAGCAATCACATTTTGTGGCTGAGAAACGTCATTAAGCCATTCTATATAGGCCTCTCGCTTTTGTGGATGATTGTAACTTCACTATATTCGTCAAGCCAGTCTTGGTGGACTTTTCTTTTGAGTCCTAGGATAACCTTTGCAGACTCATTCATCATGCCCTTTAGCTGGTTCTACTTAGAGTTTGGGTCACCAGTTGTTAGAGGTCCGTGCGTAGTCATTAGATTTACATTGTGAGCTTGATATTGTTTTCTTACCTGCGGATGGTTGAGCCTTGTAGTATTGAACTTGATTCGGATAAGTTTCTCTTTTTGCATTGTGGAGAAACAATGTTGAGATAAATGATATCCCTCACTAATCGATGGTGGGTCCGGCACTCAGCTCTCCACAAGACCGGATTATACATAGGCACCGAGACTTTCGTAGAAGACTTCATTGTTTTCTTCGCTGCTGGCAAAAGTGGGGACATAAAAACTGATGATGGTGTTATACATTGATGTAGAGAAGGGGACACGTAGATTCCTCAAACGTTCGTACAGATGTGTTGATCCGCTGAAAATTTACGCAAAAGTGCAGTACTCATGGCAAAACCAACAACGTGGATTCAGTGTTCTTCTGCTTATCCCTTCAACAGGAAAGTTCAGCCACAGTCTGGTTCGCAGATTGATCCTAAAGCGGCTAGACTCTTTGAATCACCTATACAAAATAACTATTAGAAAATTTATTTTGACACACATTTGTCAAACAAATGATAACATTTATTTGTTTGAAAATTCAAATATCTACGTAACAGCAATTTCGATCAGTTTACTCACCAGGGAGATAGGTCGATTGACATGGTAAGTATTCGCGAAAGCTTCCGTTAAGAAGAATAACAACATTGTAGTGTCCCGAGTCATGTCTTGAAATATTATGGAGTGATATCCCAAATGTGTTAAATAGCTCAGCTCTACCCTTGTAACTCTCACATGGTGTAAATATACCATTCTTGACCCTGGCGATGCATGCGTCTTCTTTTAACCACATTTTGCGTAGTATAAACTCATTCGACAACTGTGTACAGTCCCACGTAAAATTCACTGAACGTGTTGTGTCAGCAGTAATGATAATGGGCTCTTTAGCAATGTGGCATTAAAAACCTGAAATAATAACTGCATGTTTGTCAAGTTTAAATATATTCGGATCCAACGTAAATTATCCTGGAATAAAACTAGGGTATATACTATTTGAATCTACCTCCTTCGTTGTTAGATTTACAAGATTTTGATGATTATTTTCTCGTTATGGAAACTAGGAAATGGAAAAATATCAATCCGAGTTACTAACCAATTTCTATGTCATAATGTCATAACGTACATGATACACGAGACTTGAAGACAACATTGATTAGTTCGCATTGATAACTGATAACACGGACCACTTTGAAGAAAATTCATAAGACTACTCAGTTTGTTCACACATATCAACTGAAACCATGCTTGTATGACATGAGAGGAACTTACTAAAGGAAAGAAAGAGTCATATGTCTGAGTGATAAAGCAGTGGAGAAGGACGAAATGTCGCCATATCCAATCACAGCTCAAAGAGCTAAGCTTGTTGAATAGCGAATGACACTCTGTGGGTCATGGAGGAAAGTCAGGAAAAGAATATCAATGGGAATAACAAAGAGGCCTTGGCCAAATCCGTATCAAGAACCACGTTAATTGAGCTCGTGTGGTTGCCTCGTCGCGCTTACGAGGTTTTTGATGGAATTTGAACCGCCAATTTCGTATATTCTTAAAGTGTTTTTAAATTTGTGTGGATTTTTAATTCTTTAGTAAAACAAATACAGATGGGCAACGCCTGTGTCCTCGTGAGTGTTAAATAGTTGACTTAGAACAAAAGCCTGAACAGACAAAGTTGCATGAAAAACTACGAGCTCTACGATGATGTACTAGTTGTGATTATTAGTTTATTTGAAGGAAGATGCGTATTTTCATCATGGTTAGGCGTTTGAGATCAATCATGAGCAGAATTAACTTCCTCTAGCAATATTTAGAAGTCGTGAGTTTGCTGATTTAAGGACAATATATGAGATTTCCGAATGTTCAGATGGCATGTGAAGGATAAGGTGCCAGTTAATATGACCAGATGTGAAAATATATTTGATTCTTAAATACTGCTGAACGCTATAGTATTTAAGCGAATTTTACTTTCTGTAGATTTGTGTTGACCTATACGAGGATCTGTCTCTGTATCTATGTTTTTGTAGTACTAAAGATGGTGTAACTGTTTTTGACCTGTTATAGACCTGTTTGTTCAGAAGCATTTCCCCCAGTGTATTTCGAAATTTGTAGGGCACCAGAATATTATCGATAAAAATCTACCATGATTTCATCATGCATAGATAGAAGAATCAAACGGTAAACAACGGTGTTTGTTAGAGAAGTACTGCTCATAGTCCACAAAAATCAGTTAGACGTGCTGATAGATGAATAATTGCAATAATATGTTTAGGACTTGATTGCTTGTGCTCTGGAAGCGTTAGTACTGCAAATCGTTCATTAGTTGTTGTTACCTGTTAGATTTTTTGATATATAAACCTTTGCAATCTCATTTAGAACTGGTTCGTTCCTGCTCTGGCAGCGCTATTACTAGATATATCGTTCATTATTTTCAATCACCTGTTTCATTTTATTCGTACTGTGTACATAAAATCTGTGTTGTACATGTACTGATATAAAACACATGATGTAAGTTCAGCAATTATTGATATATCTGTGTAGTTCGACAAATTCGAACGTCAGGCTTCGATCAAATAGACAGCATTTTTTTAAATTTTTAGTGATTCTATTTATAATAAGATTAATTAAGATTAATAAACACATGTAGGTTAATTTTATCCAAATCAGTATTTAAAAGAATTTTTCACAACAGTGGAATTGTATGCAAGGAATTGATGGTACATTTACCTTGAACAGTGTAACTTCCACATCCAATAGCTAGCATCGAAAGGCAAATATAAACTCTATTGACATTAGTCATCGTCTGCAACAAAACGAATCATTTAAAGGACAACAATGCGTCTTGAGTATAATATGATCTTAAAATTTGAACAATAGAAGCACACTTACTGCATCATTTACGTGCGATATGTAATGTTAATTTACATGATTACTTATTGATGTTCTTTGAAATTGTTGTAATGATGCGCACTTTTATGGCATTCTTATTATAGAAACTGAAACAATATCTCTAAAGGAAATGTGTTTTTAAAATAAAAGTTAAAATGATGTAAATAAATGACTAAATATTTGTTTGTATTACGAATCGAAATCGAAAGTAGCAATCAGAGTTTCTCTGATGACCTTGGGTTTAAAAATAGAGGTATCAAAGAGGTCTGGAGTTTTTAACTCAAACGGCATTCCATTTCATAAAGTACATTTTAGTACGTTACGTTCAAGCGTTCTTTTATACTCTCTTTTCCTAATTTTTCTTTTACTTTTTCTAAAACAAAAGAAAATTTTCCTTCAACATTTATTACTTGTTTCGTAGGACGGGGAATCGCTAGTTAATATACAAAAAAGAACAACGCTTTTACGTGTTTCGTTTTTATAGATCACTGTCATCGCACGCTCCTTGCGTGGGTTCTAATAGAGGACATTTTCGTCTAACACGCAACTAATTAACGTATAACATTTTGATGTTTTATTATCCTCTCTTTCTACATATTGCATAACTTAACATTAAACCTTGAAAATGAACATTGTAATTTGATATGTAATGTTATTTATTAGGGTCAAACAACTTCTTTAACAGCTAAATACATTTTAGTTCTGTTCTGCAAGATGCTTGTAAAGAATATATATATATATATATATATATATATATATATATATATATATATATATATATATATATATATATATAAATATATATATATATATATATATATATATATATATATATATATATATATATATATATATATATATATATATATATATATAACAAAAGAGAGGGCGAATAACAGTACTTACCAGTACACTGTATCCAGCAAAGTATGAAGATACATGCAAGGCACTGACAAAAGAAAAGTGCAAAACTAGTATTTACCTAGCATGAGCTCTTTCGACCCTTAATTAAAGGCAAATGCAAAGCATAGAAAATACAAACAAATAGAAAAAATAAACCGTTGTGTGCAAAACTATACATGGCTGTTTCTACAAGAAATACTTTTAATATATATATATATATATATATATATATATATATATATATATATATATATATATATATATATATATATATATATATATATAAATATATATATATATATATATATATATATATATATAACACAAATCCTTTGTGGGCACATATTCGGAATAATGAGAGCTACGAATTTTCCTTGAATAAGAGACAACAGTATGAGCCTAGCATCAATACAAGTGGTTTAAGTGGAAATCCAATCACGAGGTTAGCATTTATTTGGAATGAACACGTACACAGCCATCTATGTCTGTGTAAATACATTCATATGTGATTGTAAAGTGTCTGCATTGTGATACAGATTATGATATATTTAATTGTTTCATTTATATTGTAAATTTTTATATAAACTTGGAGAAGATTTTTTTTCTTCTTATACTTACATTAAAGATACGTATCGTGCGGGTAAATACATAGACAACATACTCTGCAGTCGTAAATCAATTGAAATCTTTCTCATTGATAGACTTGGGCAGAATAGGAGAGCAATAGAAGAAAACCCGATTTTAATAATGTGTATAACCGAACATCAAATGTGCAAAATGCATTGAATTAGATCAGCTTTAAATGGATACATTCGATTGTTTCTGTCCTTCTACATTTATTATTCCTGTACACTAGGGGATACTTTTGATGGAATAACCCGAATCGTAGTTATATTTTTCTGGGATAAAAGTCAGATGGAATATTAAAACATTAACAAACTCTATTATGGAAAGTCAGCCACTTTACATATTACAGAACCTAGCGAATCGAAGTCTTATTCAACACGTAGAAAAGGGCGGTTGTGTACATCATCGTCATATCAAGATGAAAGAAGGTTCAAACTGCGAACTTGAATTTTTAGCCATGCACTTGTGCACTTATATGTGAGGTTTAACAAATCAATAACATAATGTCGGAAAACATAAAACATGTGTCGTTTTGGACAGGTAACAGGGAACTTTAATCTGTATGGCTAATATCAAAGGAGCATTATGTTATACAGCACGGAGAGATAACGTATATCTTCATATATATTACTCCACATGAATTTCTTGGGTCTGTAATATCACACGTTTGACTAAATTAAAAACATTAACAATAACTGAAGTCTTGGCCGAAAATCAATGATATATAAAGAAAACAAATTAAGTCGAACCACCTTTCGACCATTCCTATTTCCTTTGGCATATGCAAACTGGACCTATTTTGTTTTGTCATTAACTTGAGTAAAAGGTTTTCAGTACGAAAATGCGATTCGTTTCGTTGTTTTTAAAAATGTGGACATTTTTCCAAAACACGAGAATCAAAACGATTTATCTAACACACACCTATGATAGCCTTTCTTTTCTGACTGTTGTTTGATTCCATAAGATAAGAAACATGTCAGTGGTGTAAATGCACATTTTTATAGTGGATATATGATGGCAAATGAACTCTGGGGTCTAAATGTGGTAAGAACTTGAGCACTTACCTGTAATACAATTGATCTTTAGCATCATTAGAAAACAGGTAAATAAATTGATATCCAAATCATTTTTCTCACCATGTTAGCATAGAGTAGACTTAAATTTAAATGTGAAAGTAAATGTATTATCATTAAAGTTATAAATAGCCATTGGAAATTGTATGAATAATACTAGATGTCACGCTTTTAATGTTTACTAACATAATATTTCGTTCCATTAGCTCAGGCGGAGGATAGAATATGCGATCAATAGAAACATTTCTTCAGTAGGCTACTATGATTTACTAAAACGTTTCATCTGTTTGACTGTGAGGCCACTGAACGATGATGGCCCCTAAATTTAGTTGTCTTCATCTGCGGCACTGTCAACAGAATAAAATTGTGTATGCTAAGAATAAACTATGAACTGAATTACAGCAAAATGATTACAGATAATATCGTTTACCGTACATTAGAAAGCAAACCAATTTCATTAGATTTATGATCGCTAAAGTTCTACGTCGGATCTATATCTAAATTATGGTACATGGCAGTTCACACAGGTAGTAAGTAATACAATGCAGTTCACACAGGTAGTAATACAATGCAGTTCACACAGGCAGTAATGCAATGACGTTCACACAGGTAGTAATACAATGCAGTTCACACAGGTAGTAATACTATGAAGTTCACACAGGTAGTAATACAATGCATTTCATACAGGTAGTAATACAATGCAGTTCACACAGGTAGTAATACAATGAAGTTCACACAGGTAGTAATACAATGCAGTTCACACAGGTAGTAACACAATGAAGTTTACACAGGTAGTAATGAAATGCAGTTCACACAGGTAGTAATACAATGAAGCTCACACAGGTAGTAATACAATGCAGTTCACACAGGTAGTAATAAAATGCAGTTCACACAGGTAATAATACAATGCAGTTCATACAGGTGCTAATGCAATGCAGTTCACACAGGTATTAATACTTTGAAGTTCACACAGGTAGTAATACAATGCAGTTCACACAGGTAGTAATACAATGCAGTTCACACAGGTAGTAATACAATGCAGTTCACACAGGTAGTAATACAATGAAGTTCACACAGGTAGTAATACAATGCTGTTCACCCATGTAGTAATACAATGCAGTTCACACAGGTAACAATAAAATGCAGTTCACACAGGTAGTAATACAAAGAATTTCACACAGGCGGTAATACAGTGCAGTTCACACAGGTAGTAATGCAGTGCAGTTCACACAGGTAGTAATACAATGCAGTTCACACAGGTAGTAATACAATGAAGTTCACACAGGTAGTAATACAATGCAGTTCACACAGGTAGTAATACAATGCAGTTCACACAGGTAGTTATACAATGCAGTTTACACAGGTAACAATACAATGAAGTTCACACAGGTGGTAATACAGTGCAGTTCGCACAGGTGATAATACAGTGCAATACAATACAGTTATATAACTCATTTAATTGTACAAAGATTATAAATCTTGAGAGAGAGAGAGAGAGAGAGAGAGAGAGAGAGAGAGAGAGAGAGACGTACGTAGTTAATAATATGCCAGTGCTTAGAGCGTGATCGCATCCACTACATAACGCTGTGGTGTGGCATGTGGAAGACTGTGTAGGTAATCAGCAAGTGTTTATAGTCTAACCCCAGTAGGGGGTGTCCGCTGTAGCTGCATTGACAAACGCATTTGTTTTTTTTTTGAATCCCACCTGGCCATGTCTGGTGATCAGTGTCAGTTCTTGTATTGATGTCACTAAGGATGATGGACTTGTATGCAGTAATGGAATCCTGGTCTTTATAAAAGTTGCATTTTATTCCATCGTGGTCGGTCTCAGCAGGTTTAGAGTAGCTGATGATTGTAGCTTGACCGTTTCCAGACACGGTGGGTGTAATTTGCATTGCTCTGTCATTGACTTCCTTTGGGAACATTACAAGTTTTCTAACTAGCTCTCTCTCTCTCCCTGCTCTATGTGCTGATGTACTGCCCATAAGAGTGCATCGATGGTGTGTTGGGTGACCTTAGTCTTCTAATTAGGCCATTAAGATGGGATCCTAGTCAGTATGCTACCCAGGGTTATGGTGAATCAGGCAATGTTTATGAGCAGTGCAATCATAGGAACAGCTGTTCATTTAAGCTGGGTGTTGCAGAGTTTAATTGTTGCTTATTAAGTCCAGTGAGCAAGGACCCCGTATTTTTAGCCGCTGTTGATGAAATAGATGTCAGCGTTACAGTTCATTTGCATCATTGTATATGAGCGTTGAATTAATTTCCTTAGAACATTGCAGTCTCTGTTCTGAGTACAACCAATAGAACACAAATGGTGGAAATGTAACAACGTTCTTTGGCAAACAATTATTCTTAAAATTTGAAATAAGAATAGAACTCATTTTTGATCAATTTACACACTCGACAGGAGTGTGAATTGACAACTTAAGTATTCTTTGGTGCATATGTTTAAAAGAATGACAACAATGTAGTTCTACTGACTTGTTCTGAAACCTTTATCACAAATGTACTAATATATCTTAATTCTTCCTGAATATCTTTAGCATTGTTAAAATGCACAAATTCTGTGATGCTGGACATTCGCGTTTTGTCTCGCAACCACATTAGACTTAATAAAGACTCATAATTCTACATTCAAAAACATCGTGTACACTTGTCCAAGTGTCACCTTTCAAGCTGATTTGCTCTTTGTCAGTGAGGTACCCAAAAACTTAATTAGAGCTTTATTTACCAAAGGTGTCCTAAGTGAAAGTTCATTTCGATTAACAAGAAATTGTAATATTCTACACGAAATGTATTTGCAACGAAAGTGCAAATCAAGTTTCAAAATTATCACCTTACAATATACGTTTTAAATCTAATTTACAGTAAAATTAAAATACAAAATATTTCATTGCTTCAAAGTATATACGTTATATATTTACTTGTTACATATATATATATATATATATATATATATATATATATATATATATATATATATATATATATATAAACTGACGACGAACAGTACGAAACTAGTAACTAACTAGCCTAAGCGCTTTCGACTCTTAATGAGTCTTTTTCAAAGGCAAATACAAAACATATATAGGATAAACAAATAAACACAAAAACGTTGTGTTTGTAAAACTCTACATGGCTGTCTTCACATGTGCTAAACTATAAATACAACCAGCTTGTATAGACTAGATGCGGAAACTGAAAACGTTGTATAATTCCCTAAAAGTCTACAAGCCAAAGCGACATCTATTTTTACTTTTTGTACATATGTAACGCAGATTATATCTCGGATACTTGATTCAATACCGGTTATTCTTATAGTGGAAATTGAAGGATAATAAGAAGATTTAGAAGATGTTAAATTTTACTAGTGCATAGTTTTCATTTTCCAGTCTTCTTGGTTTAGACCGCTTGGTTTCAATGTTCTAAGGCGGCGTATTCAGTATGATTCCTTTTCCTTCCTGGTTTCGGAACTCCAGCTGTGGTTGTTAGCAATAGCGATAAGTATTATATCACTGAAAGTGTGGCCAGGGGAGGAGAAGTGTTCTGCGACCGGGCTTCTGTAAAGTTTTTTTGTCATCCAATCAGATCTATGAAGGTTTATCCTTTTGTGTAGCTTTTCAGTTTCTCCGACGTACTGAAGGCCACAGATCTTACATGTGATGAGATAAATCACATTCTCTGTTTTGCACGTTTTGTTTGGACTATGTATGTTTAGTTTTTCTTTAGTCACTGTGCTATTGAATGTCTTGGTCTCTATCATATGTTGACAGGTTTTGCATCTTTTATCGCCACAGGGTCCAGATTGACTAGGTTGGTTTTGACTAGCGATTGGCGTTAGCTTTGCCCTGACTAGGATGTCCTTGAGGTTTTTTTGTATCCGGTAAGCTACTACAGGTTTGTTAGGAAGTATTAGGTTTAGTATGTCTGACGATTGCACGGTTGGCCAGTGGTTTGCGATGATTTTACCTACTTTGGGATTGTCCGGGTGATAGGTCAGAATAAATGGTATCCTATCAACCTTTTCTTTCTGTCCATATCTGAGTAGGTCATCACGGTTTGTTTGTTTGGCCCTTTGGATTGCCTCCGCAATCAGGTCTTTGTCGTAGCCTCGGTAAATTAAATGTTTAGCCAGCTCTTCAGACCTTTCTATGAATCTTTCATCGTCGGAGCAAATTCTGCGTATCCTAAGTGCCTGGCTATATGGAATGTTCTTAATGCAGTGTTTTGGATGACAGCTGGTTGGGAGGAGATACTGGTGTTTGTCGGTTGGTTTCGAGTAGATGTCTGTGTGTAATTTGTTTTCGGTCCTGTATTTATGTCGTGCTACTGTATCCGTTCCATTGTTTCCTTCTTATACTTAAATTGTTGTCGTATCTCTTAGAATGGAGACGATGTCTCAACAAATACAGAAAATATTAAAAACTGTACGCAATGAAACTGATGCCTTAATTCGCCTAAAGCATCATTGCACTTTCTTGCATCATTTCCTCCAAACAAATACAGTCACTAAAGGTCTTCAAGTTCATGTGAAAATTATTGGCAAGAGTTCAAACAGATTCAACAAAAGATGGAATAAAATAACTCACGACGCTTCCATGAAACTCACAGCCCTACTTGGTAAAAACGTAAATCATCAATATCTAGCCAAATCAGCAACCATTGAAGAACTAAAACACCAGCTCAATTCCGTCTCAACAGAAGAACAATTGAAAACGTTTTACTCCAAATTAAATAAAAATGAAAAAAGACTCTCTTCGAAACTATACAAAGTCATAGATAGAAAACTTAGAAGTCATGATCTACAACCAAAGGACTGTTGTGAAGAAACTTTAATTGACAAAATTTCTAAAAACAACCGTAAGAAGAAAAATCGCCGCAAAAGGAAGAATCGCAAGCACTCTGTAACAAACACTAATGCAACTGTTACTAACACAGTAGTCAACATCTCCAATTTAGAACTTACTGATGCAAAAATAAAACTTTTATCGAATGGTTTGAGTTTCTGTCCCCGTCCAAAAACATACGACAGAGGGAAGCTTAAGAATGTCACCGAAGAGTTCATCCGCCGACTAAGACTCAAAGACCATTTTGCCTTGCAACCAACAAACAAATCAAAGGAAAATATAAGCTGCGACCAACCCACATTTAGAAAGAAAAGTAACTGGACCCCAACAAAAAGTTCAATTCCGAATCTGGAAGCCTTTATCAACTCGGTTGAAAACGATACTTCCAGACATATCAACCATACTAACGAATATTCTAATTTGACAAAAGAAGAAACAGATGCCCTGCACTCACTGAAAAGCAGAACAGACATTATAATTAAGCCTGCAGATAAGGGTTCCACTGTCGTCGTTATGAATAGGGAAAGACTACATTAGTGAAGCAAGTAGACAACTAAGTGACGCTAGGTTCTACCAAAAACTGGACCATGATCCAACGCTGGAATATGCAAAAATCATCACTAATGTTATTGACGAGACGTACAAAATGGGACACATAGACCAGCAAACGAAAAACTACTTAAGCCCAGAAAACCCAAGAGCAGGTAGATTTTATCTTCTATCCAAAATCCACAAACAAGGAAACCCTGGCAGACCTATAATTTCAGGTAACGAACACCCCACATAAAGGATATCAGAATATTTAGATCATTTTATGAGACATGTCCACAAATTACCATCATATTTTCAAGACACGACAGATTATCTCATAAAAAGCAAAGCTAGTGAAGCATTACTGCCAGATACATTACTTGCTTCCTTAGACGTCACATCTTTGTACACCAACATACCGCACAACGAAGGGTTACAGGCATGTAGCGAAGCATGGGAAACAAGAACTGTAAACAATCAACCCACACACTTCTTAGTCCAACTCCTGGAGCTTGTCCTAAAACTCAACAACTTTGAATTTAATGAAGAAAACTACCTACAAATCAATGGAACTGCAATGGGTACTAAAATGGCCTCTTCGTATGCTAAAAGTTTCATGGGAAAACTTGATCGTCAGCTCTTAACATCGGTTGAGCGTACAACCATACCAGTGGGTACGCTTTATCGATGATATAGAAATGAAGTGGTAGTATGGAAGAGAAAGTCTGGATGACTTCATATCAAAGGCAAACGACTTCCATCCTTCAATAAAATTCACGACAGAATATTCCAACTCAAACCATGTTTTCCAGGACACAACAACCAGACTGGTGGAAAATAAATTACACACATATATCTACTCGAAACCAACCGACAAACACAAGTATCTCCTCCCAACCAGCTGTCATCCAAAACACTGCATTAAGAACATTCCATATAGCCAGGTACTGAGGATACGCAGAATTTGCTCCGACGATGAAAGATTCATAGAAAGGTCTGAAGAGCTGGCTAAACATTTAATTTACCGAGGCTACGACAAAGACCTGATTGCGGAGGCAATCCAAAGGGCCAAACAAACAAACCGTGATGACCTACTCAGATATGGACAGAAAGAAAAGGTTGATAGGATACAATTTATTTTGACCTATCACCCAGACAATCCCAAATTAGGTAAAATCATCGCAAACCACTGGCCAACCGTGCAATCGTCAGACATACTAAACCTAATACTTCCGAATAAACCTGTAGTAGCTTACCGGAGACCAAAATACCTAAAGGACATCCTAGTCAGGGCAAAGCTAACGCCAATCGCTAGTCAAAACCAACCTAGTCAATCTGGATCCTGTGGCGATAAACGATGCAAAACCTGTCAACATATGATAGTGACCAAGACATTCAATAGCACAGTGACTAAAGAAAAAACTAAATATACATAGTCCAAACAAAACGGACATAAAAGCTGTACAGAAGCCCGGTCGCAGAACACTTCTTCTCCCCTGGCCACACTTTCAGTGATATAATACTTACCGCTATAGCTAACAACCACAGCTGGAGTTCCGAAACCAGGAAGGAAAAGGAATCATAGTGGATACGCCGCCTTAGAACATTGAAACCAAGCGGTCTATGCCAAGAAGACTAGAAAATGAAAATTATGCACTAGTAGAATTTAACATTTTCTAAATCTTCTTATTATCCTTCAATTTCTACTATAAGAATAATCGGTATAGATTCAAATATCCGGGATATGATCTGCGTTACATATGTGCAAAAAGTATAAATAGATGTCGCTTTGGCTTGTAGACTTTTAGGGAATTATACGTTTTCAGTTTCCGCATCTAGTCTACACAAGCTGGTTGTAATTATAGTTTTAGCACATGTGAAGACAGCCATGTAGAGGTTTACAAACATAACGTTTTTGTGTTTATTTGTTTATCGTACATATATTTTTTTTGCCTTTGAAAAAGACTCATTAAGAGTCGAAAGCGCTTAGGCTAGTTAGTTACTAGTTTCGTACTGTTCGTCGTCAGTTTATTGCATCTATTTTAATTAATCCCTGGCACACGTGATCCCTTGGTGGATCCAGTACGCTTGAAAGGGTGGTTATTCGCCATATGATTTGTATTCTTTATATATATATATATATATATATATATATATATATATATATATATATATATATATATATATATATATATATATATATATATATATATATTTTTTTTTTTTTAATGACTATGGCCACGGTATACAAGCATGCTCTTTCTTAAAACTTCATTACAAGGCAAGATCATAAACTGAGATATTATATTAGGGTAATAATTTACTTTGATCTTACTTAAATACATTACAAAATATGTTACGTAATGCACAGACTTCGTGTTGAATTTATCGATTGTCTGATTAACTAAGACTTTTAGCATTTAAAGTTTCGGTCCTATAACTTGTTGTCAAGTACAATTCGATGTTTATAAAACGCTATTATATTTGTTCATATATTTTAATGAGAATTATTTAAGATTCATTAGTTTACGTTGGTTACATATTTCATTTTATTAGTACGTTTTATGTGCACATAAGCAGTGTCGTCATGTCAATTAAGGATTCAGGTTGACATTTCTTCCCACAAACGTTTAAATGTTCTTAAATGTTTTGATTTGCTCTGTAAATTTGACCGTGAATTTCCAGCTTTGGTACCATACTGCCAATGTATATATTCTTCTTGAAGTTAGCATAACTGTTAAGTAATGTGAACATGATAGAGAAATATATAGATGGTGTGATAAATGGAGAGATATGATTCGCAAAACAAGAAGACTTAAATGTGTACAAACAAATGCAATGGCTACACTCTGTCTCATGTATTTAATAATGATTTAACAATACATACCTGTAGGAAAACACAGAAGTTCTGTTTAATTTAACATCCAATAAAAAATATTTGAAACGATTATTAAAAATGTTGTGCTTATTTATCATGTTAATAAAATATTTCCTTCTTAAAGCAATATGCGTTTTTTAAAGTTTTCGAAGTACATGGATTCCAACAAATATTTGCATTAATAAATTACTATTTAACATGCGGCAACAGAAAAGAAACTTATGCATACCTTTAGGTACATAAGCAAGTAAAAAAATGCGACAAATTTGTGACCAGTTTCGGTCCAAGATGGCGGATGATGACGTCAGACGAAGGCTAATACAAAAATCCAGAATTTACACAATGAAACAGTTTGAATTGTTCCGTTACAATTTAGAGGATTTTCAGAAAATCCCTTTGTCCAAACCAGTTGTGTTGTTCTTCAGGAAAATAATTATTTAGAAAGACGAAATACAATTAGCTCAACTAAAAAAGCACATGTCGTTCTACATAGACACACGAACAGACAACTTGTTCTAGCAAAAAACTACCAATTTTTAGGCAATATAAATTGTGTGACTGTAAGATATTAAAATCAGCTACGACTCTTTCTTTTACTCTGACTGTGACTGTGACTGGGTGTACTTTCTTACAAATAACTAAGCATATAAGCGAAGCTAATACGTCGTTTTATGTATACACGTGTAATTTTGCAATGCATATCGATATTAGCAAAGCCTGACCAAGTTATAAGCCAATCGTTTTCATAGCTATTCCTGAATGTTTACTTGCGATGAATTTGCCTTCTTACACAGCTCGTGCGTACATGAGTCACATTTACGATTTAAGTAAACACGATGTTTCTAAAAACATATTAGACCCATGCTAACATAATAATAATAATAATAATAATAATAATAATAATAATAATAATAATAATAATAATAATAATGATAATAATAATAATAATAATAATAATAATAATAATAATAATAATAATAATAATTACATTTAATGAGATAAAAATGAAATAAAAAGATTTATTCATCATTCATTCATTAACACACACACTCTTAAACTACAAAGTCGTAACACCTGTATCATGATAAGCATTAATAACATTATAAACTAACAGAAATATTTTCTTTATTTATTACATATTTACCGCGATATGTATAATAGCAAATAGTACAGATTGAGGTGCATAGTGTATTGAAAACTTTTATTGATATACCCAATTATGACATCAATCTATCAGACCAATATAATGTTTCAAATATTACAGAAAACACTGAATTGCCGTTTGGGTTGAATGCATATAATAATGTGAAAATCAACTTGAAACTTACTTTGTTCACCATATAACACAGGCATCCACACTGACTAACCTTTTAGAAGTATTTCCAATTGAATCGGAACACTACAAACAATGGGAAAAATTCCCAGAAACTATTGCAAATACCAACTAATTAAGTACTCTTGAACAAATTGACCAGCAGTACAAGACACTGCCACCATTCAGAAACTCAAATATAGAAGGTGTGGACGTATTAGAATTGAATATATGAAGTTTTTGAATCGGTGTGGACGTATTAGAATTGAATATATGAAGTTTTTGAATCGGTGCAGTACTAAGTGATGAATCATGCGAAAACATAAACTGTTCCACAAAACATACACATTTTTTAATTTTTAAATTTCATGAAACTGTTTACGAGAATCACCAAGAACAATACTGAAGAAACGCATCATAGTGTCGCTTCAATAATATACAGGATTGGAGCATTTACAATGTATAATCCAGTTAGAGTAGAATTGCTAAAATAATTAATTCACCGAGTATGCAATTAGAGAAAGAATCAGTATAACAAATGTGATACAACAAAGGATACAACGCGTGAAAGAGCGATACAAAATCCAAACGAGTATGCGAAAATTTGGTACAAGAGTTATTACGACCACTACTACTTCATGCTGATATAAAACGACCGGTTGAGGTGGGATCGCTTCGTGAAACTGCACTTGGAATACATATTCAAATTCTTCTACGTGCCCAGCTGGTCTAAATTGGAAACGTGGTCGAGGATGAGCAGGACAGCCGTCGTATCTCATCTGCTGTCCCACTGAGGCTGCTGCATATTTTCGGGAAAAAAGTATACCGTCTTGTAGCATCTGTTTTAACCCCGATATTGCTGTGTATGTTGGTCAGCATATTTGTCCCTAGTTTAAGTTTCAAATGCGTATTGCTGGTTTAGACAATTACCTGACAATCGCTAAACACACATGCAAATCAGGCAAAAGATGCTAGACACCATATGTTAATATTTCCTGGAATAACATCGATCTTAAACGGTCTAAAACTTACATCAAGAGTTAAAGCAGATATTGTTTCCAGTATTCAGTTGTCTATAACACTCAATTATACGTCATTTACAAAAATTTTAAGGCTCATAAACCCCATGGTTTTGAAATTATCCGCTTCTAATCATGAACCGCAAAAAACATCAAGTAAACAATAATTAAATAAAAAACGGCATTGAAAGATACTTAACACTTTGGAAAAATACACCGGCATTTGATCGAGATGGGCTTTTAACAGATACGTGTCGTTTGAAGAATATATCTTCCCCTTACAGCCTATCAAAGGGTTGAGGGAGATTCTAACACTAGCGTGTTTTCGACGGTGTGATAAACGAAGCCAGTTGTGTTTTGAATGTACTCTTGTCTCTGTGGGATTTTTCCTTCAATTTGTATCCAAGACCAGCCGTGAAAAAACCGACATCACCTTGGTCGTCTCAAGTTTGGTAACTTCAACTATCCTACAAGTTACTCATATGAATAAGTTTGAACAACTCAGAACTGATATCGTCGTCAAAACGTTTATTTCGAAAGAAAATCCTCAACCGATTTGACTGTTACCATACACCGAAAACAAAAATTCATTTTGATAGTTTGATATTATTTTGTTTTTATTGCCTAAATCAGAGTTAATGTACCATTGTGTGCAGATCAAAGATCAAAGACAGGTAATTCCTCATTGCGTAATAGGGTAAGAAATTTGCATGCAGATGTTCCACGTGTGTATTTGACACCTAACAGCTATTCATAGACCAGGATTTAAACTGCAGTGGAACACTGAACCTCAGCCAGAACCATGTACAACCATTTTTATGTTAACAACGATGAAATGAATAATGAAAACATGATATATCTTTGATGACTGTGAATATTTACTCGTTCCAGTGGAATCTTCAAACAACCCAACAAAATGCTAATCAAGTAGATGGACTATTTGCACCGTGTCAGGAGCGACGATCTGCCTGTAAAGACCTGTGCTTCATCTTGGCAACTACTCGCTTGAGATTTTTTTTTAAATCGCTAGTATTTATGGCGACATGTAGCAAACAACAGTTCTATTGATATACAGACTAATGATTAAATTCCTGAATTTTCTCAGGCTACTCAATGTTTGGGTATAATGGAAATTTAATATTAAAAGTAGCAAGCAGCGGCATCAAAATCGCCCAAATTAGTCATACCCAGTAAAACTAAAAAATGTTTTACGTCAAGTCTGAGTGATCCCATTGATTTGCTGGAGTTTATGAATTCCAGCTTGGGCAAGATAGTTGGCAAAATTGTAGCGGGAAGTTTCAAAATGTCTTGTCTCGTGTTCTGTCAAAGTAATGCATACCGACCAGGTCCTGTGTGACAGGGACAAGTTTATCGAAACTTCGTTAACACCAATCCAGGGGATTTATTCGTCATTATCCCACACGGCAGTTTCTTCAACGTAAACACGTAAATAATGTCTGGTCCGAATTCGAATTAAAAAGCACTGGTGACTACCAGGATCTGAAAATATACATATGTGTTTCTCCTCGCTGGTGTCTCTGCCAAAAGCATTTAATATGCAGATGTTTACTGAGTGCAGACTTTAGAATGAACTTTCAATGACAATCCATCGATAAGCGCGAGCTCCAATAACCCAAACGTGAACGGATAGTTAATGCAGGTGTCTTGATATAATCAACTCACGTGAATTCGCAATGATACAGTACATACTTGTTGGCTTTTTTATCGGATTGATCCCGCTCATTTAGACGTTCAAAAATTAAAATCGATTGTGAGAACAACAATGGAGAATATGTGGTGCTGTGAATACTTATTGGCAGGTTTAGAAAGATTGTTCCAGCTCGCTTTCACGGAGAAAAACATATACAGGGGTATGACAGGAACAGCTGATATACCCTGAAGAACTTTCAGCTGGCCAGGAAGCTCGCTCCTCAGTGCTCATCTGGTCCTGTCACCGTAACAGTGTGCTATCGTGAATGAATCCGGGTGCAAGATGGCTAAATGCATCAAGTTTGTCTCTAATCTTCGGATGAAAAACAAACATAGTTATCGCTTTTACGTTGATCAACAATCGGATGGTTTCGCATGTTAGTACTTGAAAATAACAGTATTATACAGCAGCAGTTGTGGATACTGATCAACGTCACAGACGTGTTTACCCACATCTTTCCTCTTGCATGAGCGCCTGTGTGCAATTTTCGGGAATTACAACCAGCTGTTTCGCATGCATACGTCTGAGATGCCAGGGCAAAACGAACCTGAGTGACTAGCAAAATATTAACAGATTCCAAATTTGACCAGTTCTAGCGGTTTCAAATGCACGAAATCAAAACGGTATTTGAGATTTAATTTACAATATATACGTTCTTTATAAACTTTCACTTTATTTTCTAGGGAAAAATATACTTGTTCATTTGTGATATACATGTTGAATTTGCTTTTTCCTATTACTTGGACTAAGTCCCTAGTGTTATTACACTTTGTTGTCATTCAATTTCAACATAGTCGTATATTTGGGCCGAGCCACTGAGCAGACTTAAGGCAGTCATACTGTTCAACTAATTCAGTTGAAGATGATTTTGCAAGATCACCCAGCAACATGCATTTTGGGTATTCCATTTAAGACTATACCATTAATGTCATAGGATAATATTCCTTATATATATATATATATATATATATATATATATATATATATATATATATATATATATATATATATATATATATATATATATATATATATATATATATATAAACACTTTGGCATTGATATATAATGAAAATAAGTGGGTTTTTCACACTTGATCAATGTCTTAAGACCGTAGGATTTATTTCCCTTGAATGTCTCAATTCAACTGTTTAAAAACTAATAAAACTAATATAGAAAACTGATATTGCTTCACAAAGAATGAACAGGTATAGAAAAGGCATGTACGTAAATTTTAAACATTTTAGCATACAAATATAATGCAAATTAGTTTTTCCTCTTCTGTAGTACAAATTACTGTATATTAATTGTTTCCTAATGGTTCCTACAATGGCTACTGCAAAAGAAAACGAGGATTTTATTTTAAACACACATACATAGATATATTCACAAATACATACACATATACATATATAAACAAATACACACATTTACAACTACATAAATGCATATTAATTTTATGTATATGAAATCTACTAGATATTCACTCACTACTCTTACTTTTACGTAATGCAAGCTCATACCTAAGTAATGATGCTTCATTTCTTTATCCAAGCTGCGGTAATATATATAACATGATACATATATAAATAAATATAACACGATGCATATACACATAGTATCTTTCTAGCACGATACTTATATCCATAATATATTTCTGCCACGATGCTCATAGCTATAATATTTTTCAAACACGACATATATACACATACAATCTTTCTAACATGACGCATAATCATATATCTTTCCAAAATGATATCTATCTATCTAAATATCTGTAGACTTTACGTCTTTCAAACACAATATATATAGTCGTAATATTTGTCTAAAAAACAACATATATATATATATATATATATATATATATATATATATATATATATATATATATATATATATATATATATATATAATATTTAAAAATATGATACATATATACATAGTAATTCAATAAGTGTAAAATATTTTGATATTATGATAGCTGGAAAATGCATATACATTTTTAACTCACCAATATTTTGTGTTTCAGATGAACCCAAACTTATGACAGAGTATTGTGCTTAATGAACCATTTAGACGTATCTTTATGTATGTATGTATGTATGTATGTATGTATGTATGTATGTATGTATGTATGTATGTATGTATGTATGTATGTATGTATGTATGTATGTATGTATGTATGTATGTATGTATGTATCTTTGCCGACATTTTGGATTCAATGACATCATAACTAATATCTTAGGCCTTTTTGATGTCTCGTACAGGCGAAAAATAGAATTGACAATTTGGATATTAAACTGGCATCATTAAAATTATTCATATACAAGCATTTTGCAGAATGCAATTCAAGGTTTGGGCATGAAATAAAATATGTAAAATTTGCTTAGGTAATTGCCTATGAAATAAAGTCACGTGTAAACATTTCAGTATGAAGTCATAAATATCAGAAGAGGAGCCTTAACAGAAAAGGAAAATTTAATATTTTCGTTAGACGGGAAAATTAGAGTGAACCGAAAATAAATCCGTGAAATGATCATTCCAAATGTCATTCTTTTCTTGTAGAATGTATATGTCCTTACTAGTGACTAATTCTTTTCTTGTAGAATGTATATGTCCTTACTATAGACTAATTCTTTTCTTGTAGAATGTACACGTCCTTACTATAGACTAATTATTTTCTTGTAGAATATATATGTCCTTACTATTCACTAATTCTTTTCTTGTAGAAAATATATGTCCTTACTACTAACTAATTCTTTTCTTGTAGAATGTATATGTCCTTACTATTGACTAATTCTTTTCTTGTATAATGTATATGTCCTTACGATTGACTAATTCTTTTCTTGTATAATGTATATGTCCTTACTATTGACTAATTCTTTTCTTGTAGAATGTATATGTCCTTACTATTGACTATTTCTTTCCTTGAAGAATGTATATGTCCTTGCAATTGACTGATTATTTTCTTGTATAAGTTATATGTCCTTACTATTGACTAATTCTTTTCTTTTAGAATGTATATGTCCTTACTGTTGACTAATTCTTTTCTTGTCGAATGTATATGTCCTTACTGTTGACTAATTCTTTTCTTGTAGAATGTATATGTCCTTACTATTTACTAATTCTTTTCTTTTAGAATGTATATGTCCTTACTGTTGACTAATTCTTTTCTTGTAGAATGTATATGTCCTTACTGTTGACTAATTCTTTTCTTGTAGAATGTATATGTCCTTACTGTTGACTAATTCTTTTCTTGTAGAATGTATATGTCCTTACTATTGACTGATTATTTTCTTGTAGAATGTATATGTCCTTAGAATTGACTAATTATTTTCTTGTATAAATTATATGTCCTTACTATTGACTAATTCTTTTCTTGTAGAATGTATATGTCCTTACTATTGACTAATTCTTTTCTTGTAGAATGTATATGTCCTTACTATTGACTAATTCTTTTTTTGTAGAATGTATATGTCCTTACTATTGACTAATTATTTTCATGTTTAATATATATATGTCCTTACTATTGACTAATTCTTTTCTTGTAGAATGTATATGTTCCTACTATTAACTATTTCTTTTCTTGTAGAATGTATATGTCCTTACTATTGACTAATTCTTTTCTTGCAGATTGTATATGTCCTTACTATTGTGTAACTTTTTTCTTGTAGAATGTATACGTCCTTACTATTGACTAATTATTTTCTTGTAGAATGTATATGTCCTTACTATTGACTAATTCTTATCTTGTAGAATGAATATGTCCTTACTATTGACTAATTCTTTTCTTGTAGAATATATATGTCCTTACTAGTGACTAATTCTTTTCTTGTAGAATCTATATGTCCTTGCTATTGTCTAAATCTTATCTTGTCGAATGTATATGTTCTTACTATTGACTAATTCTTATCTTGTAGAATGTATATGTCCTTACTATTGACTAATTCTTTTCTTGTAGAATGTATATGTCCTTACTATTGACTAATTCTTTTCCTGTAGAATGTATATGTCCTTACTATTAACTAATTCTTTTCTTGTAGAATGTATATGTCCTTACTATTGACAAATTCTTTTCTTGTAGAATGTATATGTCCTTACAATTGACTGATTATTTTCTTGTATAAGCTATATGTCCTTACGATTGACTAATTCTTTTCTTGTAGAATGTATATGTCCTTACTATTGACTAATTCTTTTCTTGTAGAATGTATATGTCCTTACTATTGTCTAATTCTTTTCTTGTAGAATATATATGTCCTTTCTATTCACTAATTAGTTTTTTGCAGAATGCATATGTCCTTAATATTGACTAAATCTTTTCTTGTAGAATGTATATGTCCTTACTATTAACTATTTATTTTCTTGTAGAATGTATATGTCCTTACTATTGACACATACATAAAAGACAGCCTTTAGGAAATAGACTATTAAAAATCTGTCCTTTAAATATTGGAGATAACTGAATTCTCTTTTCAGTTAATAGATTATATATTGCTCCTATTAGCTGGTTTTGTGAAGTATCATCGGTTTATAAACGTGTTAGTGTTTTATTTTTTTAAATCTATATTGCAATATTTTGAGTAGGTGAAATGGTTAATCTTTTCCAGGAAGTTCATCTCTTAATCATAAGAAGTCACTTTCGATTTCAGTTCTAAATACAGCGTGAATCAAGACATGCCTTCATTTAGTAGTCGTTCTTTCACAATCATATTTTACAACGATCTGAGTCTGCCATTTGTTGCTAAAGAAACAGTAGCTACGTGGGGCTATTTACTACTATCCGATTTGCAACAACACTAACAAGGGCGTTGAGGGCTATCAAGGGCCCATAGGTAAGAAACAACCGGGCCTCTCCTAGTTCTTGGTCAAACGAAATTATTTTTTTTATAACATTAAAATGTGTTCTTCGGCCTGAACACCCTTACAGGCACGGACCCCGTAGATATATCTCTGGTTGACCTCATTCCTTCTCAGACCTGATGCAGACCGTGACGTGCACACCATCAATCATGACGTGGTACGTAATTACGTTGTGCATACCACTTAGTATCATTGAGTTATAAAATGCATATACCATGTTAACCTACCTATTCAACTTTCTATAAAATAATAATTGATTTGACCTTATTATTAATGGCTCATTATACTGAACATGCAATATGACTATGGTGCTAAACGCATTCAACCCTCAAGTTTTCGTAAGCACATATTAATAGAATTCTAAAGCAATGAAAAGAGAACAATAATGTAGCTCTTAAACAGGTGGTATCTTTATCAGATATAGAATTAATACTTTACTAAAGAATTTTTCAAAAGGCATCACTCTTTAAACAATTAACACAGATAATCGAATCCTTACCATATTTGAAAGATAATAGTATGCATTCAAAACATTTCTTAATTTAATACTGATTTGCTGTTTATAACTTGATGTTTAACTCTGGTACAAAAATTTAGTTTACATTTTGTGTTTAGTTCTACCGGACTATATTGGTATCATTAAAACGACATATACAGAGAGAAAGCAGAGACTAAACGTAGCAAAGTTTATTTTGTATTTGTCATACAAAGCGCTGTCGTAAGCGGTTGTTCATTGTCATGCAAACTGCTGCAGCAAGTGGTATATGTTTAGATTTTGTAGCCAAGGTATGTACACAATGAACATTTATTTTCAGACAATGAATGTCGATGTCATCTTTCAGTTTGTGCTAGCGGTCGGGTTTGGAACTCACACAGTACAAGGTTAATACACTTTCCGTTCCATGTGTAACATATCCACTCTTGTAAATCTCATAATTTCAAAATTAGTGAAAACAGATAACGAAGCCACATTTGATCCAAAATCATTAGCTTTTTATAATTAGATTTGCTACAAATTATGAAAGCGTTGGCTTTCACGAGAGAAGCGCGACATTCCATTTTCAGCTCTACCGATAATAATGTACTGAGGTAGGAGATTAATAATGGTTGAAGTTGTATGTTATGACTTTTAATTAGCCCATAAACAACACCAATTATACCTATAAAGTCCAAATAATATCGAACTTGTGATTACATATAATCAACAATATGCAGTACAGGAGTTCCAGAGCGCAAACAAGCCAGTTCTAAACATAGCATTGCATTGGCCCATCGATCTATCTGATTTCGTGTACTATGAGACTTTTTTCGCGATTCTCCGATAAAGACTGATCTTTATCAGCTGAGTACGATCTTTGTCAGCTAGATATGACAAAACCGTAGTAAACCGATGTTATGCTGGTACCCAACAAATTTCGAAATACACGAGAGGAAAACATGAACATACAGGTCCATAACATAATGAAGAACATTTCAACCCTGCCTTCCTGCCGTCAAGTTAATCCTCCTAGCATTGGGCAGGTTCATATATTCTGTCAAGTTGTACCACGCATGCATTCAGTCGATTCACATTCATAACCTAAGTCTCCTTATGACCTTTTCTTGTGAAGATGTACGTGATAGTCTTTGTTTTTTAACACTGTGCCAAACTCCAGTTCACGTGACCTGCAGCGTTGGTAATTTCTCTCTCTTTCTCAACGTATGTTCAAACATAACAGTTACATTTCCGAAATACTGACCACGTATATTGCAATGATGCCGAAGAAAGATTTCTAATTGCTTCATAGGATACCCACATTCCTTTCCTATATTGTGACACGAACTTAGACAAATTTTCAGGGCCTCCTGTGGCGTTTTGCCAATAAATATATACGTTGTAAGATTCAGATTCAATCCTTGACTCAGCTTGTTCGATATGAAATCGGAAGAATTACGTTCAGATTAAAGAGGGGCCATCCTAGAATAAGCTAGATACTGGTCCCAGCTTCTGATTCATCTGCAACTTATGTATCTAGCCTCAGGAAGATAGTTCACTGGATCGTTAGGCGTTTCCATCTCCTAACATCATATAAAGTTCTTGAAATATAACTACTTAAGACTCCCTGACTTAATCACACATTACCATCTGAGGCAAAAAAGTGCCAATAGACAAAGACACCGCCCATATTCACTCGATGAAATAATCTCCACTTTCAGGAATATATGAATGTCCCTTCCCCGACGATTTATGTAGTCATACAATATCTAGAACCCCTAGAAGGAATGTCCTGAAGTTTTGATTGGTGCTTCTGATTGGGGTTAATGTGCTGAGCGAAAACGCAGCATACATTCCAATAGCATCCCTCATACCAGGCCATTGGTCACATGCAGTGCAACAATGAAACTTTTAACTATCTTGCCACAAAGACCCAGCCAAACTCTCACGAGCATCTCCTTGGCCATTCCCATTAAGTGTGATCGTACCTTTTTGCCTATGTTTCACCACCGTCGCAAATTTGTCTGCCCAAGATGAGAGCTGCTGAGCTTCAATCAAATCGATCACGAACGTTAAAGTTTTGGCTTGTACCAGCACCTCTCCTTAACATGAGCCGCTGTCCATCCATATAGTCTAGAACTACACACTATAAGTGCTAAGAGTTCGTAACCTTTTGCAGGGCAAGCGGCTTAACTCATCGGTATTGTCATTTCGAGTTTCAGAGTACTGTTTTATCAAATAATGATAATTATTCCAACAAATTGCCAATTGTACGCTTTCTACCCTGATTTTTGTTTGCGTAGTCATTACAGACTCAGAACTACTTCAGTAAAGATTGTTCATGAAATACCGGATACAATATGCGACGATACACAACTCTCAAAACAATACTTGAGTTTTGTTTTGTCCAGGCACAAACTGTTCTATACTCGCATTTGTATTTGCAATGACGGGGAAGTTGTAGTCTGGTACAAGCAACACTGGTCGGAGGCATGTTATATACGGAACTCTTCGAATTCCGTCTGATATTCATCTACCCAGCAAATAATCCTATGCAAGGGAAATTGATTTCAGCAAAGGAAACTATTACTCACCAATAATAACAACATAATTTCAAGGAAGCTACGTAAAGCTGTAGTTAATTTTACGGTGGGTCACTTCATTGCAACATTTACTTTTCTTTTCGCTAATGTTGTCTTTGATCTGTCAGCCATCATCGATTTACACTTGCAGCGATATGAAATCTAATCTTTCTAACCAGCTCATTCTCATGCATGATAGCAAAAAAAAAAACTATTATCGATTCGATTTGCTGACACAATGAAGAAATTCTTTTGGTGGCGCTAATCCATATGAATCGAAATAAAAAATTCCACGTGGATCAATTGCATATCCAACGCAATGGGTACACGGTCCATAGTTTTTATCGAGATTGATAATAACAGTTTCAATATTATTCGGTTGTTTTGGCAACTGATCGCGCATGAGCATTGAATAAATCAAAATTGGACATAGGTGATATTAGTAAACTGTTCCAGGAAGTATAAGCTCTTTCCGTACCACGAATACGTTGTCACTGGTGATCTGAGAACTTGGCCCTATGTTTGGATATTCTTTTTATTCCATGTTCTGTTGCTTTATTTCATGCTATTCTGCAGCAGTTCCAACAGCGCCTAAAGCAAATGATTTTTCAACAACTGAGGCTCCAGCGGTTATTAATCCTGGTATAGCTGCGAGAAATGGAAATATACCACCCGACTTAGCAATGTTTCTGATGGTGTCCGCAGAAAGATTACGTTTGATGTCTTTGTTCATTTTTTTGCTTCATTGAAGATTTTAAACTGACGCTCGGTCAACGATATTTGAACCGCTCATCTGTTCTAGCTTTACAGATATCTGTATTCCACAGTTATTCTTTTTTTATCCTGGCTGTAGCTTTTTAATCTAGCCAGGAGTCAGGGTAATACTAACGTTATTGTATGACATAATAATTATAATTAATGATCTAATTATGTGATATATATTTTCTAATGGGGCATCAACGACTCTCATTCGTCCACCATCACCTTCAAGTAACATCTTCTTATCACAAAGTATAACTGCGATTGCCTTATAATCAGCAATAGCTCGAAAGATTATGTCAACTACCAATTGTCTGGTTAAATCTAAATGCTCTAGCGAAAAGTAATAAATCTGATATAATATTGTAAAATCTATCTGATATTTGTAAACAAGTATCAATGTTTTGATCAAGAATCATAAAGCCATAAGACGATAATATACACGTGCTACATTATTTGTATCAAAATACTGTAATACATCTTCGGATGGTTCTTGATGTCCATTTATCCTTTTTGAAACTTCAGAAACACCGAGTTTATCAATATCAGGTGACTACGCGTTTGATTATTTACTCGTGTAGCACCTTGTAATGCAATAAATATGTCTAGGTGTAGAAACACCCTGCTGAGAAGCTATCTGCCATGTAAATAAACCATTAATATTATTTTGGGTAGCATCTGTGGTCACTGTCAACCATGATATTGCTGATTTACCACCTTGACTCATAAAATATAGCAACCGGTCTTCTTGAGATGTTGAGGGAGTCATTATTAACATCCACAATAAAAGTTTAAAAAGAATTACTTTACCAGCGGGTCGCCATATTGCATCATGATCGGTACCTTTTCGTATGAGTACAACTATATGTTTAGATTCAAAATAACTATTCTGACATTTTTACAAAATCCAAAGATGTTTGACAGTGGAATTGCACTCAAAAATGATCTTCTATCACCTTGTTAAGATAGTTCGACGTGCTGTAAATCCTAAGTTGAATTCTGGATTAACACTCTGCAATAACGAAAATGTATCAGCAGGCCTTGCTATCGCTCCAGCTGGTTATGGATCTGACGCAGTATCCCGTGGCGTTTGTACTAAATGATGCTCTTTATTGTCAGAAAAATCATTTGTATCCTTCGCAAACATCATTGATGGGCCAGCTGATCTTGAATAATCATCCCTGTATCTTGCAAGACCGAGTATCGTTGTGGCAACATCGAGGTATTAATGACAATCTCAATCTCTCGTCCATCAGTCATATATAAGACACTTTTGAATAACAACATAATGCCATTATTAACAAAACCAACTGTAATATCGGCTTCTTATGCTGATGGTGCTACAGGATTAGCATTATTTAAAAAATATATATACTTGTATCTTGAACTTGTAATTCAATTCTTCCAGGATCGTTAGGTATACGTACGTCTTAAGACTAATGCTGATAATCCCGAATGGGTTCATCCTTGAGTACTGGTGCATCTATGCCAAACGCTGGATCAGACATGCGTTTAAATATCTTTATTATATTTTCTATCGTCTAACACGAAGACCACTTCGAGAAGTGAGACCTCTTCCTGCTATTAGACTAGAGGTTATATTTTTTCTTTTTCTGATGTTGGTACATCCGCCAACTCTGCTAGATTTTCATTAGCAGCTTGGTTCATTATATACTGATATGTGCAGGCATTACGTCAGTGCTAGGTAATTTCACAGGTTTAGGTTTTCGTCGTATTAATCGTGCTAGTCTATCTTTGATTGCTGAGATTGCTTTACCAGCAACATTGCCAAAATCACTAATATCATTTTTCACAAATAACATCAATAGCTTTCATTTCCAATTGCTTTGCAATCGGTATTGCTTTTGGGGCTATTCTTCTAAAGAGACCCAGAAGAAAGTCACTTAATCCATTTCCGTAGGTTATATTGTTTGTCGGTAATCGAGAATTTACTACCATGAACATGGTTGGTCCACGTTGAGTACTATGTACGATCATTTTATTATAATAACTGTATTTAATTACATACTCAATCCAGTGACTTAGTCACTAAAATAGTCATCGGCGATTTCATTATTGAGGGACCGATACACAGTAATATCCATAATTCCACCTGTAAATAATCGTTGCCAAACTTCATTAATGATTTCTGGGGAATTATCACCAGCTCGTTTTCCTCCAATGAGAATTTCTAGTTTATTAACGTCACCAAGGACATTATTGGGACAAGTAATAATACCACTTCCTAGACCACTTCCAGTTACACCAGGATCATCTTAAAATATTCCTCTTCTTCCTCTTCAATTGGTTTCGGTGGTGCTTTCTTACTTAATTTAGGAAATAAAATTGATATTCGTGATTTTGGTGATTCTAGATAATCAGAAAGTGATTGCTCAAATGGTTTTGATGTTTTTTGTTGCTGTTTAGGAGATTTTTGTTTCTTTTGTTCTTTACTTTGTTCTTCCTCCTCCTCTATTAATTTGAATAAATTATTAATTGCCCTAAGATATATCTGATATACTGGATCATCAGATTTAACTCGTTCAACATTCATACGTATTCGATATAATATATTTTTCCATTGTTCACTGCTTATAATAAATTTAGCGCGTTCAGGTTTCATTAATTTATCTCCTCGACTAAACTCATCGAAAGCAAACTTAGCTAATTGCTCTTTTTTTGGAAGTTTATTAATAACCATAACAACATCTTCATCAAATTTATTTATTAGTTCATCTGTATTTATTGCATGACTCTTTTGTTTGGGAGCTGGTGCTTCAGTACCTCCAGGGAGATCTTCATCCTCAGGTATTTCCCGGACTGGCATCGCAGCAGCTATTTCGGCTGGAAGTTCTCTAAGGATCTTTTTGTCTTTCTTTAGTTCTTTCTGCCATTTTTCCAGTTGCTTCAGCGGTTTTTTTCTGATGTAGGAAGAATAACCTTAGTGACCTCATTGATAGCTCTAAATAATTGCTTTGTATTTTTTCAAAAGCAACATGAGATTCCCGACGAGATTGTAACTGTTGTTTAACTAAATCACGGAAGGTAAATATTTTCTAATTATCTCTAGTCGCTCGCTAGCTACTTTAGCTGATTGTGGTTCTCTAATACTCCTTTATAATTACCTATACTGGCTGTTTAATTCATAGCAGCAGGAAGGGTGAACAACAAAAATGATGTGAGCAGACAAGTAAATGAAATCGCGTAAAAAATTCAAAAAATAAATAGATACAATTTTTTAAACTAAACTGAGCTAACTAAAACGATTTATTATTATTATTATTATTATTATAGATAAGTTAGAGGCGCTGGTTTACCGTAATTGACAATTTTGTTTCAGCCTCTGTAGGAACCTTTTTTTGGTAAACAAGGTCTTTACAACTTTGTTGGGTTCACCCTTCCTGCTGCTGTCTCTTAATTGATTGGTAAATGTAAAGATTGTGAGTAATTTCAGTTGATTCGTTCTGCTTGGTTAAATTTACACAGGTATATATGGACCGGGCTAATACTATAGTTTATGAGTTGGATTACACTAGAATCAGCATGAAATAATGAATATATTTTTTGGGGCTAATATAAATATATAAACAAATTATCTTTGCCATTACAACCTAGAAAGTCTTTGCACGCTACCAATATATATATATATATATATATATATATATATATATATATATATATATATATATATATATATATATATGAGTGTGTGTGTGTGTGTTTTTGTGTTTGTGTGTGTATGTGTGTGTGTACCAAGCAACATGTTCACTTCGTAGATAGTTATCTTCAAGAAAGATCCTCACATGTCACGCTGGGTGATTGTCTATTTTATCTTAGTTATAAACTAATCACTTACACAGTTACTTTGTGAACTGTGTTAATATCAATAAAAGCTCATAACTTGAAGGCCATCAAAGTCATTAATCAATCACGACGCTCCTTCAAGCCTGGGTAGCAACCGGTTGTTCCGTAGTACCATACCTGTAAACAAACGCGTCTTGGCGAAGGTATACCGACTGTGTTATGCAATTCGGGATCTTCCGTTCTGTCATTAACATTGTTTACACACAAACATGCATGAACGACAAATTCTAGTGCAAACTTGATCAACGATGATATTAGATGAAAATTGAAAACTTGACATCGATAAATCCTATTAACGGTGAGAGTTGTGTTATAGGAATCAGTCGTAGATGAAATTTATGAGTGCCGTGCCTGTTGTTAAATTGATAGTCAACGTGGACAATTGTAAATCTCCAGCAGTGGGAAAGAAAATCTATATATCCAGTCCTTGCTAGTTCAGTATATACATTATAACAATTGATGAACAATAAAGTGAGACGTTCAATCGGAGCAAGAAAAACTAATTACCAAGCTGGTTACTGTTTATAAAAAGCAAAAATCACTGCAGCATAAATTGCTTGTGAGACTTATATAATGGTCAGTGAAACGCAGAAAAGAAAACTCTTTGGAGGTAAGTTGAACATTACAAATTCGTCATGCACGAAAACTGCACTTATTCACTTGTATTTCAAAAAAGATTATGCTTTTGCTGTTTATTTCCTTCTACATTTTATATTGAATAGTAGTACTGGTATTGGTAAAGTTTTTGAAAATATGTGATATATTGCCGAGAAGCCGTTGGCCTGTCTGGAAATATTTCGCCAACAATCATTTTTTCTCTGACGTGATGGTGGGTATAACGGGTATACTGGAATATATAGCAAGTATACGATGTCTAATATATGTATTAAAATGTGACTAATAAGCATAAGAATACATCCGTATAAACCTAGAACCAGGACAGGATAGGGAGATACAAGCCCTTAAGGAGGTAATTTATGTTGATGAGGCAATGACGTGGTACGGTATTGTTACCAACAAACTATGCCTACTATGGAAGACTGAATGGGAAAATAAAAAGCAATAAATTAGTTTGCCACAGAAGAATCGTAACAATGATGTTGTGATGCGAAACATTGTAGAGCGATGAGAGGCAATGCAGGTCCATAGCCTGTGGGCGAATAAGAAGAAGACTATCGCCAGAATGTGGAAATTATTGCAGAGTAAAGAAAGAAGCGCGTGCATGTGCTGCTGGTAGTTTGAACGTCGTGTAGTGAGTGCTGAAAGAATATCGAAAACGCAAGTAGGGAGTTCTGCGAAAATCGTGCATGAGAAGAACCCGACAAACTACGTCATTTCAAAGTTGGAATTCAACGGCAATGTTCCCGACTGGGTGGTCTCTACAGTCAAAGAATTGTAAATCTGCAATGCAAACACTATATGTTATAGACTGGCTGTGGGAGACTATTAGATGCAGAGACTTGTGTCGATGACTCTACAAGTTGTGCCAGAACGTGGAAGAAATAAGCGACGCGGTCATTTTGGAAACGTAGATATATAAGATCCTTTTAAGGCGTTTCTTTTGTTGAAGGCTGGCTGAACGCGACCGGATAGATTGCGAAATGCAGAAGTACGGAACAGCAGATTAGTCTCTTGTATCAAACTAGCAGTTGGTTAATCCGTAAACTACCAATGGAAAAATAGATGTTCCTAGAATATGGAACATACACACACACACAGATACATAAAAAATTGCGCCCTCGACACCACCCACCCACAAACAGATAAATATGTGCTGTTTGCCGTAGACGAAATTTACTTTGTATCCGAATACTGCCAACCGATTCGATTTCCAGAACGTATGGAAACGCAAAAATATATCTCTTTTATAATCGGATCTGCGCGAGGGAACACTCAGGTTTTTCGTCGTTTCGGACGAAGTAGAATCATATAAATTTTAAAGCTGGGAGTTGAATGAAGCGATACATTTGGAAAACAAATAGTATGGAACCCAAGTTTGTTATACACGATTCATACTTCCAACGTTATTGCGAAACAAGAGAGTAACTCAGAAATCGAAAACTCGTTCCTACACAGCAGGCGATTAAATGGGTCTCGTTCTTGTTGTTTTTCATCTCGTATCTGCATGAAACGCCTCATGCTATGAACACGATGTTCAGACACAATTCAAGCCATCGACCATCCTGGTACATTTTGTAAATGCTCAGTCGACGATTTGTCTCCCTGCGCTGGCTGCTACCTACCTCTGATATTCTGGTGTGTCGAAAGTCATATGCTTCGTCGAGCCTAGGGTAGCAGATTCATTCATAACTTCTCAATGAGCAGGTGAAGGCAGTACTTTAATTGTTCTTCCATGATGAAATAACTTTAGGCGGAAGAACAACTGATAGAGATGATCTCGTATTCGATTTCGGCAGTCTCGTATTTTCTCTTGTTCAGGGCCATAAAGCTCTTATTCACACGAATTAAAAGCGCTTCCCACTGCCAATCGTCATGTCACTTGGACATTCCAGTTAAAAACACACAGGATGGGATGGTAAGGATATATCTGTTACTACTAAAGATAAAGAAGCAATTATTTATCCCTAGCATGTTATCACGAATGTGTGGGATATTGTGTCTATGATAGAAATCCTTTCTATAAATACAATAATATGGCCGGTTGATACAGATAGAGGTTGTCCTTGCATGATAAGCCTAAAATGTGTTGACTGGTAGGCTATCTATATTTTCGATAAATATACGTTTTGTGACAGTCACTGAGGTGGGGCAGAATTTTTCCCTGGATCTAGAGTTACCTTAACAGAAACGTTTGTTGCTTTGAGTAACCTGAAGCTATGACGAGCTCTGCTATGTAACTCACTAAGAAACTTCCTAAATCGTCTATTAGCAGTTCCCTCTATGAATCACGACTTATTTGCTTGATATCACCCTCAACATCTCTTGCATGCTATGTGGGTGTCAATAGTGTCTGTCTCGCATTTCCAGCATTTTTTAAATCGTATTCTATCTCGAAATTGTTGCCCATGTAACTGCACAATGGGATATAAAACATTGTACAAGTTTTGTCTGTTCACAAGACATCCATGTGCACGTGCGTTTTGATGTAGAGCTATGATTTATGATAATATGCTAAATACAATGTGTTTCTAATTGGTCGTATTGTTGGTGCTAGCTTGCTATCCATATCAATACGACAGCTCTATGTATATTATTATATATAAAGCAAGCCATGTCGAAATTAATTGGATATCCACCGCTCTCTCTCTCTCTCTCTCTCTCTCTCTCTCTCTCTCTCTCTCTCTCTCTCTCTCTCTCTCTCTCTCTCTCTCTCTCTCTCTCTCTCTCGCTCTCACTCTATGTGGTCACCATGATCGCCTAGCTTCCATTAAACCAAAGTTTACAAGTCTAATATATAATTGTTCTCCTCTTTAACGTAGTCCAAAATCACTAGTTTACAACTACTTTTTGTATATGTAAACATTTATTTCTTTGTGACTCCAATAAACGTGAGCATATACTAAAAACCACCCATAAGTGACCTGATTTTACAAAGAAATATCGCAATTTAATTTTAAATCTTTTCATTGTGTATCGCTTTGCAATTTGTGGCAATTTATATTGATGAGTTCTTGGTGTGAAAGAGCCAAAGTTTGCGCAATTTGCTGTGCGTGTATGTGTGTGTGTGTGTGCGTGTCTTTACAGCAGATTTCTAATAGATTTTATAGGTTTGTTGTGCATATTAAGGAAGTTTATTATATACACACATAAGTAGTGCTTTCAGTTTCGATCAGCACTGGTATCCCGTTATGCATACATTTTCAAATTCATATTGAATCGAATCTCGTGTTTTCGTAAGGGAAGGGATATAAGCTATGAAACAATATCTTTACTTGCACTCGGCTAATTCACAACCACCACCACAACCACCGTTTTTATAGGTAAGTGTTTATCTTTATTTTCATTTAGATCATCTAGTGTTCATTTTCAGTTACGTATTTCAACATCAAGCTCTCTAGATATATAGCTATAGTTTAAATCTTTGTGTGACGTCTATGAATTTTTATAAGACCTAACTTACTCCTAATATATCCATGTAAATAATCCAAACCATTTCCATTGTCTATATATTTCCATGTATGTCATTCACACGTTTTCCAAAACATTTGTCTTCATGTTTCCTTGTATATCATTCCCATGTTGTTCTACATATACTGTCTTCGTGTTCCCATATATATCATTACCACGTTCTCCACAGCTATTTGTCTTCGTGTTTCCAGGTATATCATTCCCACGTTTTTCACAACTATTATCTTTATATTTCGATGTATATCAGTCCCACATTTTTCACAGCTGTTATCTTTATATTTCCATGTATATCGTTGCCACGTTTTCCCCAACAATTGCCTTCATCTTTCCATGTATATCATTCCCACGATTTCCACAGCTATTGTCTCCATGTTTCCATTTATATTATTTCCATTTGTTTCCACAGCTACTACCTTCATGTTTCCATGTACATCATTTCCATGTTTTTTTTAACAGCCATTATCTTCATATTTCCATGAGTATCATTACCACGTTTTCCAAAGCTCTTGTGTCAATGTTTTCAAATATTTCATTCCAATGTTTTTTCACAGTTATTATCTTTTTATTTCCATCATTCCCACGTTTTGCCCAGTTTTTCTTCATATTTCCATGTATTTTATTCCCACGTTTTCCACAGCTATTGTCTTTATGTTTCCATGTATATTATGTTTCCATGTATATCATTCCAATGTTTCTCCACAGCTATTGCCTTCATATTTCCATGTATGGCATTTCCCACAGCTATGTCTTTATGTTTTGAAATATATCATTTCCACTTTTTTTCCACAACCATTATCTTTATATATCCATGTATATCGTTCCCACGTTTTCCACAACAATTGTCTTCATATTTCCATTTATATCATTTCCATGTTTTTCCACTGCTATTATCTTCATATTTCCATGAATATCGTTACCACGTTTTCCATACCTATTCTCTTTATATTTCCATCATTCCCACGTTTTCTCCAGCTATTTCCTTCCTATTTCCATGTATTTCATTCCCACGTTTTCCACAGCCATTGTCTTCATGTTCCCATGTATATCATTCCAATGTTTTTCCACAGCCATTATCTTCATGTTTCCATGTATGGCATTCTCATATTTTTCCACAGCTATTATCTTTATATTTAAAGGTAAATCATTGACATGTTTTTCTACAGCTATTATCTTTATATTTCCAGGTATATCATTCCCTAATTTACCACAGCTATTCTCTTCATATTTCCATGTACATCATTCACACGTTTTCCACAGCTATTGTCTTCATGTTTCCAAGAATATCATTGCCATATTTTATACAGCTATTGTCTTCATGTTTACATGTACATCATTTTCACGTTTTTCCACAGCTATTATCTTCGTATTTCCATGTATATCATTACCACATTTTCCACAGCTATTGTGTTCATATTTCCCTATATATCATTCCCACGTTTTCCACAGATATTGACTTAATATTCCCAAGTATATCATTCCCACGTTTTGTACAGCTCCTTTCTTCATGTATCCATGTATATCATTCTCATGTTTTTGCGCATCTCTGATCTTCATATCTATATGTACATCATTCACACGTTTTCCACAGCTATTTTCTTCATATTTCCATGTAAATCATCCCTATGTGTTAAAGAGCATAATAATTTCCATGTAAATTATTCCCACGTTTTCGACAGTCCTTCGTTGTTTATTGCGATCATTGTATTCTATGTAACAACTAAAAGAAGAAATAACTAGCTTTTTTATTGCAAAGAGACATGCGTAATGGTAAGACCATCTTCAGGCAGCTTAGACGCATTTTAAAACCATTAGCCGTGACTTCTTTATTGCGATGTAATTGTTATTTTACCTATTGTTATCTAATTGTGAGGCAGACAGCTTGTGCAATAAATCAGCATCACTCTAAGGTGAAACCAATATTAGACGCATTTTAAAACCATTAGCCGTGACTTCTTTATTGCGATGTAATTGTTATTTTACCTATTGTTATCTAATTGTGAAGCAGACAGCTTGTGCAATAAATCAGCATCACTCTAAGGTGAAACCAATATTGTTTCCGATCAAAACCAACAAATTGCCTTTTCATATACCATCAATATATTCAAATTGTACTACAGACGTCATATCAAAAAGTGTTACCTCCTTGTGCCAAAACAACCACCCTTTATGCAGATGTTATCGGGTTACGATACACCATTCTTTGTGTCTTGTTTTCAGTTCTTACATGCGTATTTATGGTATTTACTTTTCTCCATTAGGCTGAGCAAACAATGCAAATAAAATACCGATTTGTACGGATTAATTCTTCGATTATGGTCTAGATTTTGCTTACTGTTAGTAAATTTGCTTAGGCATAATAACGCTTGCGTTAACGCTTACATTGTGCTTTATGTCCTCAGGGTATAATGTAGTCTTCTTTCAAATAGATATATGACGTCATTTATGGCAGTAAATAAGTATTCTAATTTATGCTGTGACGCAATTGTAAAGATATTTTATCTCGTCACACTCATATTCACGAAAATTATGGTAAAATTGTGGATGGGTGAAATTTGATTGCAAAATTATATAGTATATCTTACAGATGTAAACCAAAAGATTGCTAATGTCAGAGTACATATTTGCCTTGTATAAACTGCGTTACTTGCTATATTAACTTTTATATCCCTTGCTTTATGTAATGGGTATACAGAGTCAATGTGTGTATTTGGTTGAGTTTTGTGAGGCCTTGCGAGTGTCTGTATTCACAATCCATTTCCATATAGCTTGTGGGGGATATGCTCTGTGTCAAAGAGACTAGTGAATGTGTTTGCGTAAGGGTAAGGTGATAGGTTATGTTATCCGCATATTTGTGTTTAAATTTCAGTATGGGACATTAAACAAAAATATTTAATCTTTGTAATAATATTGTACAATGTTTCACCAAACATTATCTCGATTTCTCCTGTAGAATCCAATTTTACACTTTACAATCACTTTGGTGTATTTTCTACCTTTGTATATCAATTTCGATGAGATGATATATTTAGCTTTGAATAATTGTATATTTCGACGAGGGGCAATCAAGACATCCTGTATCAACTTTTATGCTGTAAATGAAAGCTTATATCCATGAACAGGATCCATCGATAACGACGATGTGTAATTTGCCAAAAAGGCATGCCAGTTAGCCCTAGCAAGAAAGGCTATCTGGACGAACTATAAATTGGTATAACCTATATGCTATTCTTATTTAATTTCATATTGACATGCGCCTTCCTGTCGTATGAAGGAAAAATACCTGTAACGTGCAATGTGAACATTTGCAACTGTATATATCGACATCCAGGGGCATAATAAATTGCCTAATTTTCTATTCTGCCACTTACTGGACTTCCAAGTTATTTTCGTTCCGTTCCAGCTTTAACTGTAATTACACTATTCGGCAAAAAAAAGTGCTATTAAAAAAAACACGGGGGTACAATCAATCATCATGTAATATTGAGTACAATACAAGTGGCATGTCGTAATGTTAAATTGAATCTAAATACGCATTGGTAAATAAGTAATAATTACACGGATAGAGAATTCAAGGTGAGTCGTTAAAGCAAGTGTACCTGTTTAATTTGAACGTTTAACCGCGATTATACCTGCATATCTCAACGATAATTTCATATTCACGTCTTCTTTGGACGAAAGTAGAATTCCAATAGGTCCCATTATATGCATATATGACACTGAAAGTTCAATCTCGACCGGGTGGGGTTAGAATTCCATATTATACCAAGCTTCCAAATCAACACAACGCCGCACACATGGGCGTTTGCATACACAGAAGCACACGTAGTCAAAACCACAAATCTTATTTTATTTTTCCGAGCAGGCCGAAAAATATATTTTAACTTGGGATAAAACTAGTTCTTTCCCCAACTTGGACAAAGCACTCCTGTGGAAAAATGTAATATACTCACAGTAATTAAATATATTCAATTATACGGACAGCTCGTTAATTAGCAGAACTTTAAAAGATAATATTTTTATTTTTATAACAAAATTGCTTTATATGTTTAATTTTAAACAGATAATAAAAGCATTTTTAATTTTTTAAAAGGAAACAAACAATTAAAAGAAGATTCAATCTTTTCCAATCTTATAATTAGACTACATACATACATGCATGCATGCATGCAGACAGATAAACATACATACATACATACATACATACATACATACATACATACATACATACATACATGCATACATGCATACATACATACATACATACATACATACATACATACATACATGCATACATGCATACATGCATACATACATACATACATACATACATACATACATACATACATACATACATACATACATACATACATACATACTAAACTAATATATCGACACACGAGAGAACAAAAAATAATCCCCAGATGTTTCGGGATTGTAAAAATGTACTCCCAACTGTTTTGTGATCGTAAATATTTACAAGTACTTATGAATCAAAGTTGTGGTCAAGCTGATATTTTTTGCATACGTTCAAACTACTTACCAGCCATAATGATATGTAATTTATGAAACCAAACTTACGTTTACATTTTGTTTGGGAATGTATTTTACATATTCCGTGTCAAACTAAGGTCATATAGCTATTGTAATTTATATCCACAATTTATGATACCATTCAAAACTAAACCAAGTGATTATTTTGCACATTTATAGAGGATGGTGCACAGCATGGATATATTGTATTCGTTTACATGCATTTACACTTAATATAAAGAATAAATATACTATTATATATTATGTTTTTTGTATAGCAGATAATGTGTGTATAAAACATAACCATTCAAAACAGCTTAAGAATATAATTTTTATAGGACGGTGTGTGTGTATCTGCGATTTGGATTTTTATAAATTTGAGTCATGTCGCTACGATGTCTGCAGTGTGGAACATTAAAGTGTGAATCTTGGGAATCATGCCGCAAAGATCTGGAATCGTGTAACACCCAGTTACATTATTCTGAATTCAGGCCAACATGTGCAAACATTAACCACTAAATGCAGAGCACAAAGCGAGGCAGCTGCTAGTACCATTTTTATTAGTCTTTGTTATAACCCGATGGGTCTTTAAACCGACGACCTCTCGCATACGAGGACAAAGCTCTAATCACGTAAGTCACAAAAACTGTCTTTATACATAAGTTGTATCCTGAACGATTGCATCTACGTGGTCATTTGTATATAACAATATTTCTAATCGAAATTCCATCAAACAGTATGTGCGTATATAATCGCACACACAAACACATACGGACGCGCATAAAGAAGAAAAGATAAACAAGCTAGGAGGAAATATAATGAACTAAAATTTACTGATACACCAGATGGACAGAAAGTAGTGCTTGCGGCAAACTTACACCAAAACTAAATATTTTGATAGTTTTTCAATGACAAATGACATTTTAACTATTTGTAACGAAACTGCAGTGACTACGCTGTTGATGAGTACTGTGATCTAGACTACAAACGATAGAGTGCGATTTACACCACCGGATGCGCAGTATTTTGCTACCTTCGAAAATCTCTATGTAAGGCATCTTACTGTTCTAGTTCCTGTACACAAGATCTTCGAAATAATGATATGCGGCAATCGTGCAAACAGAACCAATCACATTTTTGCCCAACTCTTCAACTTCGTATTTAGCAATTTTTCTGAAATGGAATTCTACTGCAACTTTTGTTCGATGCTATAAAGAAAATTTTCGTCATAAACTATTTGGGACACATTGGTCTGAAGCTGTTTGTTTGGTATTTGTTTTTGATTATGTCTTAGTATAAAACTTCATTTTGTATATGGCATTTTTGGATTCATATTTGCAGTTAGCATATGAAATAATTAATTATGCATTTTTACCTCGAAATTTGTTTTCCAGACAATGGATGGGAACAAAGACGTATTCCTACTATTGGTATTTGCTACTGGTATTTCAGTATACTTTGTGAAAGGTAATTACACCTTTTGAAATTGCTTCCTTGATAATGAAAATATCATGATCGTATAATGTTTACCACGTGTATAATTTGGTTTCCTTTCATGGCTAACATTTTGTAGTTGTTCCTACATTAAAACTCTGATTTACAGTCAAGCCTTCTAAAAACGAAAACATGCCATTCAAATTAGTAGGAATAACAACAAAGTACTTTTTCGACGGAGACAGTAATATCTAAATTGTATCTACTCTTTTGAACTGTTTTGATTGAAACTTGTGCCTTAATACCTTAATCTTCTTTCCCAATAATATAATGTACGATAATAATTATTGTACTAAATTCACACGAGCAAGGCTAAGCAATTAACTTATGAAAAGCATTTCTGTTCAACAGATCACAATTTCACATATATCAATTGACCTATGATCAATTAACGTATAATACATGCATGTACTTTTCAAGCGATTCTTTACAACAATAAGAGACAAACTTTATTCATGAACTTCGTTTCCGCTACATGTTACACATTATCTGCGTTTTAGCTAATATTTATTATTATTTTCGGTAACATAATAACCAAAATATATTGTCGTCAAGATATATAGTGCAAACATAAAATCAATGTAAACGATAGACATGGAAGAAAAATAACTGAACACCACCTATAAGTGGATCGTCAAGGAATGATCTCATCCACTTACACTCTACACTTTAGAACATATGGGTAAATTTAAATCTTAACAAAATTCTCAAATTTAAAGTAAATCATTGGCTATTGTATTTATTCAAATCGTAACGGTTAACATTTGAGTATGCATTAAATTAAATTCTTCAGAGATACAAAATTGGGAAAAAATAATGGGATTAAGTAATATTTTAATGTATTGTATCATTAGCTTACTAGTAGTTGTTTCCATAGTAACGATAATCCTTCTTTGACTTAATCTTTGCAGTTGCTTTTGGATGTTTGGATTGTCCTGTTGTGATGGAGCCCATTGAAAACGTGGGTAATTATAGATTTTCGATGAATTTTTTCTGGAATTGTTCATTGTCGTCGAATCAAACTTTATTGGGTTTACAGTGGTGGAATGATGAAACACGAATAGCTTGGAATAATAAAGGAAATTTTACAGCTGCTGAAAGTCACGCTGGAAGAGTGAAAAGTTTTGGAGCATTTGGCATAACATTGTATAACATTTCATTCAATGACTCTGGGTACTACAAAGTCGATATTGTGACTACAACCAATGATGTCCTTTACGTCACTACTTCCTGTCAAACAATATTTGTACCAGGTTAGTATTGAAGTTGAAAATTACATGTAGATCATAAAGGTTTGGAAATACCAATTATTATATCGAGAGATATGATAAACTTTGTTAATGTATATCAGAACAAAAGGTTATTTATTTATTTATTTATTTATTTTATTTATTTATTTATTTATTTATTTATTTATTTATTTATTTATTTATTTATTTGTGTCAGTTATTCAGATCAAAATTTCCAATCTTGTTTAATTTGAGTTTGTGGGTCGAGATACTAGGAATTTCCAAATAACTTTTCGTAACCTTTAACTTAATTTTTATTCCTGCTTTCAGAATTTAGGAATAGAAATGACATACCCATAATTAAGAGACCGGTATAAAAATAAAATCTCGCTACAGTTATCTCACTTAAAGACAAGAATGTCCACTATCTTACATTACCTATAAGTAACTCTCAGAGTGAATTCCATTAAATCAAGTCGTATTTTATAGAATTGTGTTTATTTGAATTTCTTTCCATTTTAGAATTGTTCCTACAACTACCAACAAGATGCCATACCTATACAACAACAGAAAAGGAACCTTCAAATTCCCCTGAGACAGGAGGAAGTAAATCCGATACAGGACTGATTTTTGGAATAGTTATTCCTATTATTGTCGTTACATGTATTGTAGTATGTTTGTTTGCTTGGTATTTTCGGCGTCAAAGACGCAAACATACAGACATGGGAAACACAAATATATCAAATGAAATTGAACTGTTGAACAAGTGGTAGTTCTTAAAGACATGAACACATCTGATGCAAGATACATCGATCGATAAATCGATAGATCCATCGATAGATAGATAAACCGACTTGGAGTAAGTTTACATATGTCGTTCTATGTCATATCGAACAATTCTGAAGCGGTTTAATTGTTTTAAAGATGACTGTAAATCCGTGGAAGATGATCCAGTTTCTGAAAGTTCGTTGTCTGCCATCGGTGAACGTTGAATTAGCTTCTATAAAGAGAATATATACTATCAAGTATAGATTGCGAAAATATGATGTTTGCAGACGGCTGATCAAAAACAGACTCAGGCTGACATCGCTAAACATTTACTTGAAAGATATGAAAAGAGTGACCAGACACAACTGAAAGAGATTGTTTCAGGTGATGACACTTGGATTTGCTGCTCTTAACCAGATTTATGTTATAAATAATGTATGATATGAGTCTATAACATACTTTGCTCGACATAGTCGGACTGTCAAAAGAGGTGAAAGAGTCAGCCAGCTAGAGGTGACAAACTTAGTTCCCTTAGACAGTTTTGTCATTACAGTCTTGTCAAACGTTGTGGTACAGTACCGAATCACCCTTCCACACACCTGTACCCGGCAGATACATCTCCATAACCGTGAATGGACGAGAAAATCATCATTGATGTTGTTGTGGCTATAATGCCACTTTGATAAGTGACACACTACGGCCAGCATATCTAGCGGAGGAAGAACTCAGAGGCGAACCCCGGCCATAGATGAAACTGCTGGCGAGATTTCCCACATAACCACATTGGCCGAGCGGAACAGGAACACCGGAAGCCACGGCCACAAATGAGATGTCGGTTGCGCATAAAGGAGACGCCTTTGACAACTCAACCACTGGGCCCCTAAATCCTTCTAAACAGACTTCCTGTAGGAGCTCATCATCCAAACAGCCCGGGGTTAGCTTTAATGATTTGGCTCAATTACGTTATCAAAGTTACTCTCAGGGCAATCGATTTAAAAGCCTCCACACATTTAGAAGTGAAGGTTTTCAGTGTGTCGACAACATGACCAGAAACTTAATACAAAATGTCATTTAATACAAGGATAACCAGATTGAAACAAAATGCATTATGTAGATGTTTTGAGGTAATGTTGCATATGGTTATTATGTCCACTCACTACTTGTGCACTTATTGCCATTTATAAAGTTTGTATTCATTTGTTTGCATATTCATCATTTACAATATTCGAATAAAGATTGCTGTCAGTCCAAAGGTTAAATGTCTAACAAGAGCAAATAAAATATATGAAACGAAAATATAAATGTGCCAGTGAACATCAAATATGTTTATTATTGAAACAGGACATCGTACCAAATATATTGTGTATCTAAATTTGATGCATCACGCTTTCACCAGGTAAAAATTAATATACACTTAAAGGTCGAGGATTTTCATCAATTGATAAAATAAAACAAAAAATATAGTTTGATTCAATTGTAAACTCTTGTGTGTGTGTGCGTGTGTGTGTGAGCGAGAGGGGGTAGTGGAATGCAAGCATAGTTATGAAATCGAAAAGGAGAAACAATGACAAAACCAAAATAAATTAACTGGTACAATACAATTTGCCTAAAGCACATTTAACTTAAGCTATGCCTGAATATCTTTTAACAATTTGTATTGCATATTTAATGAATCCATGCTTATGTAGTAGATAACCAGACATTTAGCTGGACCATAAGAAATGAGAACATAGGTTTAAAGGCTGACACGAGCAAAAAATTAAGAATTCCTAGAAGAACTATCGCTCTCCATTCCGAAAATAATTTCCAAGAATTCAAGATAAGCCCCTTATCTTTATGTTTGCTGCCGAGCGTTGACTAAAAAAGTCTAACAAGTTTAGTTAGAAGATTTTCAAATTAACTACTGTAGCTGATTGAACATATCGTCGCCACTTTCATTTAGGTTCAAGTATTCCTCATTCGACGTCTTTTGGTGAAAATCCCGTCTTAATGAGACTGCTCCTGCAGTCGGAGCAGTTAATAAAGGTGTCACAATTGACGAATGGATAGTTGGAATCCTACTGATGGAGAAAAGAGACAATACGCAAAAAATCAAGATGATGTCGTATTGTTCGCAGTTGTGACAGGATTCCATGGCTAGCACAATCTCATATATCAGCCTGGCCTTCCTGTCCAGGGTTGGAAGCATCAAAACACGAAAGTGGTTTAGAGTCATATAGTATAAGTTTAATGTATAAGATATCACGGTACCAATTGTTTTTTCTATAGACCTCAATGCTATTGTTTTTTGAAATAAATATACTTTTATCCTACCTCATCATGCATGTCACCCACTGTCACAGAGAACAATGTTAGATTGTCAATTTCACAAGGACAAAACCAGGTACTTCATTGCATTTAAGAGAGACAACTCTGATGGAACTAGATAGGGGCAAGATTTATCTAGTTACACCAGACACATTTTCAGTCACGTGTACCACATTTTTAAAAAAACATGAAAAATATAAAATGTGATATAGATATGAATTAACATAATCTCACATATTGCCAAGAGGCTAAACTTTTTTTAAACCTAACAAAAACGTACAACTCTTACATAATGCATCAATAACATATAGTTTTATCGTTTATTTCTGAATATACTATTCCCTACACCTTAATCTCCGCACACTTGGTACTGTTATACCATAAATTCCATTGAGTGACTTGTATACAGTGCCTTCGTTCTTTGCTTTATTCAAGTGCTCTCTTTATGGGACATATACAATTTTATCTCTCTGACTAAATGAAAGCAAACCTAATATATCTTAATGCAAGGCCATGACCATATAAAATAGCTGCTTTGTATCTGGCCTCTACAAGTAGATTAGATCATAAAGGTATAATATATTCAACGTACTAGCGTTGTATACTTTATACTTGAATATGAATTGCAATCCATATAGTGTATACACATAATAATGTATAATTTATAAACAATGACATATTATAATAAATATGTAAATAAAGATAAACATGAGCTGTACTGAATAAAATAGAATTCTCAAAACCTTATTCATGTGCTATATAAACAAAAACAAAAATATTAAAAAGAAAATTTACCTTCCAAAAGTATAATTCCCAACTGCTCGCAGTTACAACACTTTCTCCAATGTTATTCAATACAAAAAGAATATAAATTTCATTCCTTAATCTGTCCCTTTCAAATGGTCGGATTTTATCATTAGTCTACATTAATTCTACGTGTCACTGCCAATATTATACATTCCATATAGTTGTATTATACAGACCCTTTGCAGGTATCAAGAAGTACACCAGCTTCTCGCTTGGTGAAAACTATTACGCCACTATTACGATCATATTGATAACATGAATTAGTGTTGTACAGCTAACTTTGGGTAATACGTTTTTAGCACATGAGAATTTAGTTCATATATTTTAGATGTTTATTATACTGTAAATACTTATTTAAGGCATAAAAATAACACAAGGGAATACTTTTAAGTCAGTTTGTGACATAAGGGTGTCAATACAACCGCCGTGGAAGCCATATTGGATGCAAAACAGGCACCAATTTCGCTTAAGACCAATTTGGTATTATAAGACATTTATTGGCAGAAACCCCATGATGATTTTGCTATCCAGTTCTTAGGAGTGGAGACAACAATATTATTACCGTGACGGCCATATTAAGAGTCAGCTATTTTAATTTGCGACCCAGTAGACATCATAAGAACTCTTATGACGTGTACCCCATATTAAAATGAGTTTACATTTAAAAGAACTGCCGATAACAAGATCTTTTTTTCTCAAAAATAGCCAACATCATGGTGATACTGGGCGTCAATATTTTAGATTAGGACCAACAAGATATTACAAGGTAAGTAGTCTTCACAACGAAACCAACATGCTGACATAAATAATTATCCCGAAGTAGTCAGAAAACAATTTTAAAGATGGTCAAAGTAGTAGCCACATTGGACAACAGATAGGTAGCACGTTCATGCTCGGTCAGCTAGAAATGACCGGAAGTCTTTTGTCGAGAATCTCGTGTCAGTTTGACATTTTGTTCAGTACCAGTAGGCCATAGAACACAATTAATTTTACTATATTCTCTCTACATTTGTTTCTCAGTACTGAACTTTCCACTGTGTGACAATCAATACAAATCATATGTTAATCTAAAATACCTTCAAAGATGACTTTACGGTGAAGTTCTTGTCAAGGGTTGACCTGCTATTTTTTGATAGGCTGCATTGTAAACAAAACACCAGGCAAAGGAACACAGATTTCACTTCCGGATCATCACCATGACCTTATTACTCAATGTGCACTGTCGCCGAAATACAGACAGACAACCACACCATATTCTCGCATTTTAAAGAATAAACAATTGCCTTTATATCCTTACCAAGAATGCCAAAATCTAACTCTAATATCACCACCAAACTAAGACAGGAAAAAAAAAACTGAGACTACATTCGTGGGTACTGAACCGGATTTTATTACTGATGCCAGTAGCGATAACAACAACATTTGCAAAATATCTGCCATGGCGGCCATATTGGTCATCCGAGCAATATCATTTGCATTTAGAACCAAAGAGACCATCGATTCATATGTGCTAAATCAATGTAAAAACAGATGTATAAGGGTCATACAAAATAATATACATTTTACCAAATCAGAAGCATGAATCTTATAAGAACGGAATCATTGTATTTTCAAACACAAACAAAAAAAGTTAAAATGCTTAGCATTGGCTAGTCGACAATTGCAGACATCATAACAAAATATGGACAAATTCTTGCCCATGCATGTAGAGGCGATTTTAAGGTTGTTTGGACACGGGGAGGCAATGGGCCCCAAACGTCTATATTCTACATCATTAAACAAATTTTTTGATATATTCATACAAAAAAGTAAGGTTTGTTTTCTAAAATCAAATTAATTTTTAAATAGTTTGCTATAATTACAATATTTATAAATAAACTCACCCTTAAGTTGAGGTCAGTTGCGATAGCACATTTCGCGCATTGAGTAAAGTCGCTAATGATACCTGTAGAGTCAACAAATTAACCCCTTACTCACCAAGCCATACTAGCTAAATATTAACTAATCCATGTGTCAATTTTGCTAAATCCCAGCTAGTAAGTCATATATAATTATCGCAGCCATGTGTTTCCTATCTAATGTTAATCTCTTACGCAAGGTGACATTACCCTCCAGAGGACCGGGCATTTGAGTTGCCGTAAGAGACCGTACGAGTCATTTAACAAAGGTTTGTAGTCATCACACCGAGGTGTTAAAGATAAGTGATAAGATCAGAGAAAACCCGCGGAGGGAAGCAGGGCGTGTTTCTCATCCGTCCCAATATTGACAGATTGCGAGAGGGACATTGTCCACTAAGTTTGATTGAACCAGTTCACAACGACATCTAGCCAGAACTGATATGGAAGGTGTAATTTAAATTTAGACCCGAATGTTACTTTAGACTCATAAACGAAAATGTAGTCTCGCCTAGGAAGTTTGCTGAGGAATTAGGGCTACTCCGAGAAAGCCATTCGCAATTTGGAGGCAAAATTTAGAGCAGATACTAAGAAAAGACAATGCTTTAAAAAAGTCAGTAAGTTATTTGCTCAACTTTTGCAGAATATTAAGGCATCATGATTGCAATTATTTGTTTTATGTATGCTTAATTACTAGCATCGTTTAATATGTGGACTTACCTTTGAAGTGTTTCGTTTACAATCGTATTTAAGAAATGGCCTTGAGTTTTAAGTAGCCAATAATGTTGATTGTTAGCTTGTAGTCAAAATTAATTTTGTAATTCGCTATTAGGTTACTTCGCTTGTTAGAGTTTACTCATGCTTGAATTGTGAATTAAGAAAATGGTTGAAGTAAAACGATTAGTTTCTATGGACATCGCCGTTTATCAGAGAATGAGAGGGCTAAGTAAAAATATTGTACAGTCCTTGTTTTTCAAATGAAGTATTTTAGGGGCAGAACTTCCAGTTCAGTTGAGTCCAGGGTCTGAAAGAGGGGAGACGGAAGTGGGACTAGCCAAAACAGTCGGAGTCGACAAAAGTCTAGTCGATGGAGAGAAGGTGGATAAATGGTGGAGGAGGAAGAAAAGATATCTAAAGATAAAGTCGAGGAGGAGGAGAAGGAGTAAAGAGAGTTTGAGGAAGAAAAAAAAGAAATATAGAAAAGTCGAGGAGGAGGAGAGGAAATTTGGAGAAAGTCGGGGAGGAAGAAGATAAGGAACTGGGAAAAGTCGGAGAGAAGAATAAACAGATGAGTAGAATACAATGACAGTGTTGAAATCTATCTCACACTACTAATCAAGTGATGCAATAGGCTATCAAAGGGACGAGCGGAAGGAGTATAATTGGAACTTTTAATCATCTGTCTATTAACTTGTAATCAAATTGTTAGTCATTGAATTTCCCCTTTTTGTATATTTATTCATCTAACTATCGTCATTGCTGACTGGGGCTCGGGGATGTACATCTATATTTCACTAATTTATCTTCCAACCAAAAGCATGCTTGGGTAGGACTTTTATAGCAGTTTAATTTAAACATTGGGAGCACCACACCCCCACCTAAACTAATCCACACAGACGGATAAATTTGAATTATGCATCTTTTCCTCTATATATGACCGGGATGTGGTTTATCATTTAAGTATGTAACCGCGGGGTTGGTGGTTTTTGACTTGCAGTAGTATTGACATATCTGTAGGCAGGACCAGATTATTTACTTTACATGGACACGTTAAGTACCACAATGACAGAAAAAGTACGTTTGCTACGGCCGTCTGATGGAAAAGGTTCTTAAAATATAGCTTACACTTTCTGAGCTCTAGCAGGAAAGTTCTCTGTAACTTCGAGACTATACCGCACAGTCCATTGTGTGGTCTCCAATGATATCTAATAGGGACACAGCACGGAGGTATCGACATGAAACGGATTCTGAATATTTGTACTTGTTACTGCTGTACAACATACTGCAAAGATCTTTGATCGATGCATAGTGATGCTTGCCGTCTTCGGTAAAGATCAATGGCTTGACGGTCTTGTCAGATTGTTTTAGAGATTGGTAATCGCAAGCTCACATCCAAAGACGTTGACAAAGATAGTGCGATTGATGTTCTCAGATCCTGATATGTCAGAAACCTTCATCGGAAACTATAAAAGTAGAATTATATTATTCTACTGTACCTGATGTGCGATTATGATTTTTAAGGTAGCATTAATAATTTTTCAGTCATATAGCTACGATGTCTGCAATGTGGCAGTTTATAGTGATGTCTAGCACTGGGGCATCATGCCGCATACATGTAGCATGATGTCCCTCCCAGTCACATTATCCTGACACCAGGCCGATTAATCCTAAAACTACCCTCTTAATGCTGAGCGCCATGCGAGGCAGCTGTTAGTACCATTTTTGTAAGTCTTTGGTATGACTTTGCTTCTTGATACTTAATACTGGTAGAAATCTTTGCACAAGGTAAAATTATTATCCAGTATCTAGCAAACGTTGTATGTGACATAATACTTAACTCTTTGCTTTTCAGTTGTAATTGTTTTTTAAATCTCGTTCTCATTTTATGTGACAAATTCAAATCCTCATCGATAAAAAAATGTTCTTACAACTTATAGTAACATGTTATGTGTGCATGTCCTATGTTTTATAGTATGTTATATTTTTACTTAAATTAAGTGTAATTAAAACTAAAGTATAGTTTGACTGGAGGTAATGTCGTCAGTATTAAATGTTTAAAATGTAAAGTACACACATTCCGTACTTTAGTTTATTTGATATAAACATCAGCAAAAAGATATTTACCTAACTAATCAAACAGACGACGCCAACGTTATGTCCTATGTGATATCAGAAAACACAGTCGTGATAACAGCCTGCATTTGTAATTATGACTTTATTTCTATTATCTTAAGAATAAGCGATAGGATATGTCCTGTGCTCCAGTAGCCCGCAATATCGTCATTGTTTTATAATGGATGTCACAAAACGTGTATAATTTATTTCCCATCAACCTGTCGTCAAAACTATTGTCAAATGTCATGTTCTACGTGTGAGTGCGGAGGTCGACGATTTTCCTTGAGGAAAATGCGAATGCCACATAGATAACCGATTATTATTAATATGCACAAGGGTTTAATTATTCCAGTCATTGTGCTACAATTAATCATCGGGGATTAGGAGTTCCAGTTACTATGGTAACATGGGCTCTTGCAGCCTGGATAAAGGGAGTCACGTGACGCCCCTGGAAATAATTCTGCTGAATCATTTAAATGAACCTGGAAACATGTCACAAGATTGTTGTTCAAATCGCTTAATAAATTAGCTTTAATTTCAGACTGCTTCTTATGCTACCTCTCCCGACCCGACTTACGCCTCCCCCAGCCTGAAAAAAGTTCTGACCTCCCTGTAAAGAATAATGCGGACGCCCATGTATGGTACAGCGAGTCATCGTGGATAAGAGTACTAGTTACTATCTTGCAATGAATCCTCATGGATTAGGGATTCCATATCCTATATTAGAGTGAATCATCATGGATAGGATTTCCAGTTACTACGTTACAATGAGTCATTACGAATAAAGTTCCTGTTACAATGTTAAATCATCAGGGATTAGGAGTTTAAGTTACTGTGCTATAGGAAATCATCTTGGATTAGAGATCCCATTAACTTATATCCGATTCGACCAGTTTCTGCCAGTTTAATCGTATTGAAGTGTGGAATATTGATACTGATGGCCAATTTGTAGGTCAGATGAAACTGTGTATGTTAAAGTTTGCAAATTTTTCGGGAACACAACTGCATAATGTTTAGACATTTGCCGATATATGGTAATAGCAACATCCAGCGCTAATTGAAAATTGCATCCGAACAGAGAGCCCTGCTATTCTACGTGTAATTTACAAGGCGTCAGATAAGATTTGACCCGGAAATATTCTGTAAATAACTCTTTACATTGCTCTAAAACCCTACAGACTGGTGAGATGGCATTGATTATTAACGCAAACGCTTTAGACCATTAGGCTACCCCACGGACGTTATTGTTTTGTTGTTGAAAACTTTCTATATCTTTGTACATCGATCTTTTGTCCAATTGGCAGCAGTATTGAGTTGAAATTATTGTGTGCTTTTAGTTTTTATTTAAAAATGAGAAAAGAAAAACGAAGCCAATTTATAAGTGAGTGGCCAGGTCATCCACAATCGAGGCCAATTTATAAGTGAGTGGCCAGGTCATCCACAAACGAGGCCAATTTATACGTGAGTGGCCAGGTCATCCATATGCATGGAAGAAGGAAAGAAAATGCTTAATCTAGTTTGATTTTACTATACGTGTAGTTTTGTACCAGATTGGAAATGTCGTTTAAACTATGTTTTGTACAGATATCAAAACCCAACATTCTTATTTTAAACTTCATTAGCATTCCAATTATAGGCATAACTTTGTTGACCCATGACTGTGAAAATCGTTAACCCCTATAATAGTATTGTCCCACGATTAAATTAATCATTAGGTATTCTCATATATCATGACATCAGGAATTATGTATTCTGATTACGATATTTAGATCAAGCGTCAGGACCAGGTGTTAAAGTTACTATCTTACAATGAAGCAATAAGGATAGGGGCTCCAGTTATTGTGTTACAAAAAGTCATCAGCGACAGATTTACGGTTATAATGTCAAAAATCATCAGGAATTAGTGGTCAAAGTTACTATTTTACAATGAAGCAATAAGTATAGGTGCTCCCGTTATTATGTTACAAAGAATTATCAGCGACAGATTTACGGTTATAGGCCTAATGTTAAAAAATCAGCAGGAATTACTATTTTACAATGAAGCAATAAGGATAGGGGCTCCAGTTATTATGTTACAAAGAATTATCAGCGACATATTTACAGTTATAATGTTAAAATTTATCAGGAATTAGGGGTCAAAGTTACTATGTTACAATGATTCATCACGGATAAGAGATTCCAGTTACTATGTCAAGATCAAATTTCAGGGATTATGTATTCTGTTACAATATTACAACGAGTCATCAGGAATAAGGGATTCCAGTGACTCCGCTACAGTAGTATCAGTTGGGATTAGGGATCCCAGTTTCTGTGTTAAGATGAATCATTAAGAGATATGGGTTCTATTAATGATCTTAAGATAAATCATCAGGAATTAGGGATTTCAGTTACAATATTAAGAAGAATCATCAGGAATCAGGGGTTATGTTAAAGTGAGTCTTCAGGGAATTGCAGTTCCGACTGACTCGGGATATGGATATGTCGGTTGGTAATTTAAATCAATGTAACTCTTCAACTTATATTAATCTCAAAATATTTTATCCAGATATGGGAGAATTAAATAATAACAGCTTGTGCGGAGGGCAATGAATGTGTTCAGAACTTAATAAATTAAAAGAACAAAGAAAAATATGGCCATAAACTATTCTTAATATAGTATTGAAAACTCAATAATTTATTCCAATCAATACAGCTAGCCGTGTACACGACCAACCAGAAAAAGCATCATACTTCAGTAAAGAGTATGCGAATGAAGAGGTAGAACGATTTTCACTTAGCTTTGGGTCATGGTGATTATATGGGATGAACTATTTTCTCTGAGTCGCGGGTCAATATGCTAAAAGATTTTCACTTAATCGTGAGTCAAGGCGATCATTGTGGGTGTACGATTTTTATATAGTCATGTGTCAAGGGTATGATGAGGGGCTAACAACGTTCACTTAATCATGGGACATAATACATTATTTGGGGCAAAGATTTTTATTTAATCGTGGGACAATACTATTATAGGGGTTAACGATTTTCACAGTCATGGGTCAACAAAGTTATGCCTATAATTGGAATGCTAATGAAGTTTAAAATAAGAATGTTGGGTTTTGATATCTGTACAAAACATAGTTTAAACGACATTTCCAATCTGGTACAAAACTACACGTATAGTAAAATCAAACTAGATTAAGCATTTTCTTTCCTTCTTCCATGCATATGGATGACCTGGCCACTCACGTATAAATTGGCCTCGTTTGTGGATGACCTGGCCACTCACTTATAAATTGGCCTCGATTGTGGATGACCTGGCCACTTACTTATAAATTGGCTTCGTTTTTCTTTTCTCATTTTTAAATAAAAACTAAAAGCACACAATAATTTCAACTCAATACTGCTGCCAATTGGACAAAAGATCGATGTACAAAGATATAGAAAGTTTTCAACAACAAAACAATAACGTCCGTGGGGTAGCCTAATGGTCTAAAGCGTTTGCGTTAATAATCAATGCCATCTCACCAGTCTGTAGGGTTTTAGAGCAATGTAAAGAGTTATTTACAGAATATTTCCGGGTCAAATCTTATCTGACGCCTTGTAAATTACACGTAGAATAGCAGGGCTCTCTGTTCGGATGCAATTTTCAATTAGCGCTGGATGTTGCTATTACCATATATCGGCAAATGTCTAAACATTATGCAGTTGTGTTCCCGAAAAATTTGCAAACTTTAACATACACAGTTTCATCTGACCTACAAATTGGCCATCAGTATCAATATTCCACACTTCAATACGATTAAACTGGCAGAAACTGGTCGAATCGGATATAAGTTACTTCATGTAGATAAATCCAGACCAAAATCAAAAGACTGCGTTGAATCGACAAATACCAAAACGTATTCATTCGAGATCAAATGGACAATTTGTTGCAATGCGTATTTATTAACAATATTACTCCAAATTTCAATTTTAAGTGCACCAAACGTTATTTTCTTTCGAAACTTAAGTCATTTGTGCGACCAACTTCAAATTTGTCTGGTCGGAATTACGTGTGTTGTTGTTTAATGATGCAGCCAAGCTTGTATATTTAGTTTCGAAAATGGCATATATTAGGTTTCTTTGTTTATTGTGGTTTAGTTTTCTTTATATATTCCATCATAGGGAAGAACAAGAACATGGGCATAAAATAAAAAGTTTGCTTCATTTGTATGGGAAAATATGAACTCGTTTTGTCCGAAGGATATTCTACACTCCAAAATTCGTGCAGTATGACCATCCGAAAACAACTCGTTCATATTTTCCCAAAAATATGCAGTAACCGATAATTGTTTGCTATCTCTGTCTATTTTGAGTATGTTGAAGCATATCACGCATTACCATGACAGTGGTCTTGACATGGTTGATATCAATACGTATAAAACTTAATTATTAGAGTAATTACTTCAAGAATTAATGATATCAATACGTATAAAACTTTATTATTAGAGTAATTACTTCAAGAATTAATGATATCAATACGTATAAAACTTTATTATTAGAGTAATTACTTCAAGAATTAATGATATCAATACGTATAAAACTTTATTATTAGAGTAATTACTTCAAGAATTAATGATATCAATACGTATAAAACTTTATTATTAGAGTAATTACTTCAAGAATTAATGATATCAATACGTATAAAACTTTATTATTAGAGTAATTACTTCAAGAATTAATGATATCAATACGTATAAAACTTTATTATTAGAGTAATTACTTCAAGAATTAATGATATCAATACGTATAAAACTTTATTATTAGAGTAATTACTTCAAGAATTAATGATATCAATACGTATAAAACTTTATTATTAGAGTAATTACTTCAAGAATTAATGATATCAATACGTATAAAACTTTATTATTAGAGTAATTACTTCAAGAATTAATGATATCAATACGTATAAAACTTTATTATTAGAGTAATTACTTCAAGAATTAATGATATCAATACGTATAAAACTTTATTATTAGAGTAATTACTTCAAGAATTAATGATATCAATACGTATAAAACTTTATTATTAGAGTAATTACTTCAAGAATTAAAAAGATAACTAATATGTTGCATTACTCTTTGAAAAATATTTTGCTACAGAAATTAATAAAACTTTTCTTGCATTTTATGTTTATTTTTACAATTTCATGTTTCTAGAACACAAAGGATGTATGCTTTGCTAAGTCCAATTCCCGTTTTAACAATGTTAAGTCCATATTATGAAGTAATCAAAAATAATTTGCATTCGAGTAAGCTATATCCGTTTACGCTATGTCGATATCAGTTCGAATAATAAATAGCAATTTATATAATGTTTTGTCGATATTTGGCAGATTTGGGATTTACGTCACAATACTACAAATGTGTTAGATTTTAAATTTGGAACTTCGAGGAATAAATTATTTCTTAATTTTCCTAAACTTATTAGTTCTGGTTTTTTTTCTGTACATATTTTATGATCTTGAACCATAACAGTAGACCTGTGCATAGAAATATTCAATTTGATGTGCACAGACATTTTGGTAAAAGAGGTTAAGGTGTATTCAAAATGATGCAAAATAATAAAAAATAATGAAAAGACCAGACTTAAAGAAAACTTATCAAAAGAATAGAGACAATGCGTGAAAAGAACCAATCAGAATCAAAACATCATATACAGCTGTACTGCTTATGCTTAGCGAGACCTAGTCATATATATATATATATATATATATATATATATATATATATATATATATATATATATATATATATATATATATATATATATATATATATATATATATTCCATGGGCTATTACGGCATATCCTGTTTATATTAGATTGTACTTTACAGCAAGTTCAAATCCTACCTGCTTAGCAAATTAATGTTAGGAAATAATAAATTTAAAAAAAACTTGCAATAAAATGGCATTATATGCAGGGCAGTCAACATTGTATCGACTTATTTGTATTAGTTTAATATCAGTAATTTATCACTAATATTAATAATAGACAGGGTGTGGCTACATATGTCAGAAAAACACAAAACATGTTTACGAGTCTTCAGATAATTATACGTGTAATTAGTTAGACATTTATGAACGGCTTGATCTCGACGTTTAAATTGGAACAGTTTTATCGATGTTTAAAAGATTTCATACACAACACTCTTGGCTAGAAGCGAATTTTTAAAAGTATTATAAATCGTAAGGTAAAGCCGTAAAACATTATTGTATAACATCATTCTTTCTAGTCTGGTCCCTTGCTTAGTATGCTCTTGCGATGCACTTCTCTGTATAGTGGAGTGCATCGCAGGGAGCATACTAAGCAGGACATCATACTAATGAGAATGACTTTTGAGATCTAGGTGACAAAAGGGGTCGCCCGGCCAGCGGCAACTAAGAAGCCTGGTTTGACTGCCTTGTTCGTGCGGCGAGTTCATGCTCCAGAAATATTATCGTATTTGCTCTTGGTGAATGGTCACACCCATCATCATGGCTTTCATTCACTATATGGTAGGCATGATACAGTATGGTGTTTATGATGCACACACTTTATATAAATGGAAATCTGTTGTTGGTTGTTTATTAATGAGAGTTAGCCAACCATGGTGACGCAGATGTATTACCTTGCATGTCACGGTAGCTAGCTTTATTTTAGATTTGAGTTGATTATCCTCATTCATCAGAGGAGAATACGTTCTAGCTCGAGTGCTACTTAAATAGAGAGATTTGTGGCGTTCGATGGCATGACTATAGTTCGAGTCATGCCATACAGCCCTCTAGAAACCTTTCTAAGTTGTAATCTGGCATTTGGTTCTGTTTCGCAGCTTTTCGACCTGATGACCATATCCACCATATGTGGTGAGTGGAAAATGGTGCCACATTACCAGCATGTTAACAACATTTATTCTTCTCTATATCATTGCACAAGTATCGCGCAATAGGTAAATAAGTATTTTGTCCGCATGTTGATGTATATTATTAAATACATCCAAGTAAACGACGTATTTGCCTCGTAGCACCATATATCTAACGATATATAATAAACACACCTCGTCTATACTTTGCTGTGTTTTTGGTAGTCATTTTGGTGTCCAACTCTTTACCCTCCTTATAAATAAATGCTGATAGGTATATGTTAGATGAGGAATTTAAGATTGTGTTCTCCAAACTAGTTGTCTTGGATTAATAAGTACTTCCCTGTTTGATTTTAAAACCATATTTAGTAGACCCACCCACCTCACCCTGCGCTAAAGAACAAAACATAGATTTAAAAGAAAATCTCAAAAAGTAACAGCTACGTGTAATACACAACACATTAATGCATCATTTTGCGAAGAAAGCGTGAGTAGGCCAAGGCTATATGATTGATATCCCTTAAGCACATTAAATACCTCAAGGACTCTAACATCCCTTGAGTATAGCAAATATCCCAATGGGTTTTGACTGCTATCCCTTTAGTATGTTAAATACCCCAAGGCTATATATGATTGATATCCCTTTAATACACTAAATACACCAAAGCTATATGACTGATATCCATTGAGTATAGTAAATACTCCTAGGGTTTACGACTGATATCCCTTGAGTAAAGTAAATACTCCAAGGGTTTAATACTGATATACTTTGAGTATAGTAAGTATCGCAAGTTCTATGATTGATATCCATTGAGTATAGTAAATACCCCTAGGGTTTACGACTGATATCCCTTGAGTAAAGTAAATACTCCAAGGATTTTAATACTGATATACATTGAGTATAGTAAATAACCCAAAGGATTAAGACTGATATCCCTTGAGTAAAGTAAATACTCCAAGGATTTTAATACTGATATACATTGAGTATAGTAAATAACCCAAAGGATTAAGACTGATATCCCTTGTGTATAGTAAATATTCCAATGTTATATAATTGATATACCTTGAGTATAGAAACTATCCCAATATTCAATGGTTGATACCCCTTGAGTATAGTAAATACCCTATAGGTTTATAACTGATATCCCTTGAGAACAGTAAATGCACCAAAGTTATGCAATTGATATCCCATGTAAAAATGGTAAGTATAGTTTTTATTCGGTATTCCGTAACATTCCTGAATAATACATCATCTCAAAATTTGTCTGGAAACATGTATATACACCAGAATGCAAGCATATTTTATGATTTGTTGTGTATGTTTTAATGCATTTTCACATCTTTCTTGTCATGACAACATACATGATGTTTAGGAACAGAGAAAACGTGTGTCTGGATTAAAATGCTGAGTAACTTATGCAGAGAACTGATATGCCTACAAGCTTGCGTTTTATGATGATCGTGATGATGCAATAGTCTTGAGCAAGTGTATATTCTTCTAAGACAGACATTGTGTGCCACATTCGAAATGGATTGCTTAGTGCTAATACATGCTGAGGTAATAAGCACGTCAGGATTCCTTTATTGCACGTATGTGACAAATGTATTATTATTATTATGAATCCGCTTGCATATTTGTTCTGACTCGTGACAAAAGACTTCCCAATCATCGTCGAAATAATTTGCCTTTTTTGGAAAATACATATTAATCGATATCTCGTCTCGAGCATGAAAGTTTTAAGATATACCATAATTTGAATGTATCAGATGGTATATCAAATATTAAATAATTCAAAACATTTTATCGCATGTGAATTCTATTGGATGTGGAGACTTATTTGTCTAGAAATCTTTGCTCAACGTGATTGATTTATAATATTATTATCCAATACCTAGAAAATATTGTATGAGACAGAACTCGTACGTTTTTGCTGCGCAATTGTAACTGCATTTTCAGTCCCGCACTCATCTGTTTTTTTTTGTGACAAACAAAATACTCAATATTAATAAATAATATTTCAACTTTTACCAACTTGTTGTGTACGTATATGTTTGTGTGTGTGCACAAATTTTCTGAAGTATATTTTGCTGAGATTATGTCTTCTTACAACAAAGGAGACTTTGGCCGGAGGTAGGTTCCTTCTAGAATATGTTTGTAATATAAAGTACACATATTCCGTGCTTTATTAGTTCAATAAAAACAAAAACAAAACATTTTGTACCTAAATAATTTGACAGACGAGGCCAACGTCATGTCCCTCATCATGTCAGTTAGTCATGATGATAGCCTACGTGTGTAACCTTGACCTTATTTCTATCAAACTGAACAGTAAGGAATAAGAAGTGCCCTTAGTTCAAGAATGCAGTCCACGATCTAATACCGTTCTAATTTTAGAATGGGTGTCACAAGCCAGCATAATGTATATCCCTGTAACCTGTCCTCAAAAGTTATAGTAAGCTGTTGCGTACTACGCGGTATACAACACGATCACACTTAATTGAAAACACAAATTTATTCACAGTAAAACAAACAAACTACATATGTAGCCACGTGCGAGTGGAAGTTGTCCTTTCATTTTATTCAGCAAAATATTAATGTTACATAGATAACAAATTATTACAATGTATGAGGGATTAGTCGATCCAGTTGCCTGTGCTACAATTAATCATCGGAGATTAGGGGTTCCATTTACTATAGTACAGCGAACCATCGTCGATAAGGGTTCCAGAATTATACATTTTTTTTTTCTGAGCCAAGTTAATGTACTAATATAGGTATATACTTGCAAAGGTGGCCTAATGTCTATTGCGGGACATTTTAATTATTTAAGAAAACAGCTTCCTGAAATTTCCTGAAAATTCCTGTACAAATTCTAAGTACCAGAGCAAATTCTGAGCAAGAAGTCTAGGTCTAGTGAGGATCGACAAATCATTCAAGTTTCGACTGGCCAGACGACAAGACAAAGGTTGGCAGTGCAGGATCGAATTGAGGATTATATGTCCGGATAAGATAGGTGATGATGTCGTTCATCGTTGACCTCAAGGTCACAGCTCATAGGCTATGACGAAACTGAAATAATTCTGTCACTGACAAGTAATCGTAACGTGAAAATTTGTAATGCTTTTATCGAGTATATGTTTGTACATTTTCTTCTTTTGTAACAATGAAATTGATTTCTTCCATTTGAAATTCTGTTGCTGAATTGATCAAATTTTATATTTGTTCATTGAAAGGGTGCTCGTTTTGCTTATTTCTTCAATATACTTGTTGAGAGATTTGCATTCTTCTTTCTATCCATCCACACATTACACCGTGAAAGGTCATTCCCTAGCAACAAACTGTAGTGGAAGAGGTTTGTGTGTTTTGAACGACACCAATTTATCACAATAACCTTAACTAAAATTATGCATTTAAAATGTATAATTACACAGTTAAAGATTTCATAAAAAAATTTCTAACCCCATGATATGTTATCTTTAACTAAAATAAATACCAACATTTTTCTACTTCTAGCTGACTGCTTTTTATATTAAAGCAAATACCTGTATCAATTCAAAACGCTATCAAATTAATCCTTACTACATTGTTGAATTTTCATCGTTTTTACAGTTCATTAACCCCAAACTGGTAAGACCGGTCCATCGAGACGTTTAGATATGTTTCGTGAGTAACCATGTCGACCGCTGCTACCATGTCGACGGCTACGTAATTGCATCCTTTCAGGCGCAAAACCTCTTGCATTTGGCATTTCAGTATATAGCAGGTAACGATTATCCCCATCATACATATGATATATGATAAATATATATATATATATATATATATATATATATATATATATATATATATATATATATATATATATATATCTATATCTATATATATATATATATATATATATATATATATATATATATATATATATATATATATATATATGGGAATGTTTGTGTATGTGTATGTGTGTGTGTATGCATGTATGCAATTTATGCATGACCGGGTGTGCCGCTCGACATGAACCATCAAATTAGATGTTTGGCGTATTTCACAATTCCAACTCAGTTATTTTCTCTATCTTCATTTAAATATGGAAATAATGTCTTCCTTGTAACACGCAATCATTATGTGAAGTCCCCAGATACCTTGTGAGTTAAGCCTCTTTAAAGTTTTTAAAATTGTTTTCACAGCACATCTTTTATCAATATAGCTACTATGTTTGACAAACATATGCTGGTCTGGCTTATTGTCTCTGAACAGTAATGTGTGGGCACGCTTTAAACCTTCTCTGCGTGCGGTAGGTTCAGTTTCTTCGAGATAAATGACCTGACCTTGAACTTGCAGCTGTCCTAGTTTTCATTGGCGGATCCATGAACTCTATCTTGTTTTTACTTTGCTTTTTAGCCATTTTCAGTTTACCATCTGCAGAAATGATGTTTGTTGAAAAACAAATTTGCAAACTGAGTTAATGGTAACAAATCGTCAAATTTGAAATATAGCGTCATTCTGTACTCCATTTATCAATAGCCAAAAAACTGAAATGTATGTACGGTTTGTGTAGTTCTTGTCCGAAAGTACAAATTAATCTAGGCAATATTAAATCTATTAAACAATTAAACTAATTCCTGTACAATATATACATTTACCTAAAGAGTCATTAGCAATATACCATTGTCTTAGTTAATTGGTGTATGCGAGCGTTGGAAATAATTTATGTTGATGTAGTCTGGTTGGTTAACTTGCACAGACAGGTATGGTCCATGTTAATAATATATTTCATGCATTCTAAAGCGTTGCAATTCATTAGAGTCAACATGAAATAACGAATGTATATTGGAGTTTATATAAAAACGCAATCAGATTATATTCACCATTACATTAGAAAAAAATTTTCGCAAACGATCAATAATAAATGATGAATAGACATATACCAAGAAATCGTATTCACTTCGTAGATATTTAGCGTTTTAATAGATCATCAAATCTCACGCTAAGTGATTGTGTTTTATCTCGGTGGGTTATAAATGAATTATTTACACCGGTACTTAATGTACCGTTATTAATATTCATAAAAAGCTCATGGTGTGAATGTAATCAGTCATAAATCAATGACGTAGATAATTCTCCTTCAAGTCTGGGTAGCAACCAGCTGTTACGTATTCTCATACGTGTGACCAAAATCTTTTTAATGGCGAAGTCGACACCCACCCACCGATAAACACGTATTGTTGGCCCAACACTAACTAGACCTTGTTTTCGAATGCTACTAACCGCTTCGATTTCCAGAACGACTGTTGTCGAATGCTCATCCAATCATCAAGAAACTGTGCATGTGTGTTGTAGCGAAGTGGGTGTTGGCGAACTACAACGACTGTTGTCTATTCCGGACTGAACAAGCTGATTTTTTAAAATATTTTTTGACATACTCGATGTCCGATATTATCAGAGAATCTTATTTTTGCCTGATAATTGTTGCTAACAAATGCAACCGGCAAATGGTTCCTCTCTATTGTATATATAAATTGGCACAACATTGGTATATTCAATTTGCTAAAGGAACTTGGCCAATTTGCCCAGTAATGCGTCTGTCGTTTCGTCTATCTTGGATAAAACCTCACATGATATTGCTGAAAATATCCTATCCGTACAAATTTTGTTGCTGAAAGAATCCAATGGTCGGGTATTCATCGCCTCCGATACAATTGTGGTAGCTATCGCATGCTAGCAGAAACAAGAGGTTTGCTTGCATTCTCAATGTATTCGTCAGATCTGAGATCGTTTTGGTGCAATCTTTGTTTTCCAAGGCTTTACCTGTGGAAACATTTTATCGATGTCTGATTTTGACATCTGTAGTTCAACATATGGTTGGATGTTATTGGGTTCAATACTATTTAATTTCCAAATGTGCCTTTTCAACTTGCAGCCCAAAATATGGTTCTGCTTCCTGCAGATCGTCGAAGAACCCAAGTGTTCGCTTGCTCAGATCCGTTGCCACAATAAATACATTTTTGCGTTTTCAGATCGCTTCCATAGACCATATGATTATACTGCTGGAATGCTAGCATCTAGAATAATTGTTTTGGGAAATAAAAATCTCATCTACAATCATTGAATCATGAGTGCTAGTGTATCGTCTTTCGTCTTTCTTGCAAGCGAGAGGAACTATCTCCGAGTCTGGCATTTCAATTATGCTGACTTTGTAATATAGTTTGCCTGGCTGCTGCTCGCTACAGTTCGACCGCTGGATCGTCTTCTGTCGCAAGAAGTCAGCGATTTCATGAATTTGGTCACATAGTGACGTTTCAGCAAAAATGTAGAATCTGCCCGATTGGCAAATGCAGCGCGTCATTGCCTCATGTGCTTTTTTATTCGCCATTTTCACCAATTTGTGTTAAATCTGGCAACTGCCAGGATGGCGGGTCAGTGTCGTGGACATGTAATGGATGCCTGAACGAAGACAAATATTGTGTTTGCATCTGAATTTGTTTTTGTAGAATCTGAGTTGTGTCAGGTAGATTCCATTCCTGTCCTCTTGCATATTATTCAGACAGAATGGCCAAAAAGTAAACCAAAAATCGGAAATAGTTGTAACGACATCTGTATCCCATTTCCTATCGTTGTCTGCGTTGACGAAACAAACTCATCAGACACTGCGTGTTTCTTATTTCTCCTGTCTCGCAAAGTAAATGGTTTAGTTTCACAAGTTTATTTGAGCAAAGGTAAAATCAAATTTGTTTGCATGTTTGCTCCATTTGTCGGTATGGCGATTATACCAAAACGTACCATAGGAATGATCTTACCATAATAAATTATGAAAGAATGTCATCCACTTATCGGACGGTAACATTGTTCAGTTAAAAGGTTGCATATGCACTTACAAAGTCACTTCGATCCTTCCTCAACGACCTTGACGTTCGGATAAAGAAACATTTTGGTTTAGGGTTTATGTCCACCAGAGTATTCATATATATCTCCAGCATATAACATAAAAGCCATCTTGCTGTAAATCTTGCAACTCATCTTGCAGCCCAGCGGCAAAGTTCGCATGTAGAAACACGCCAGAGAAGTCTTGGGTATAGTCTATGCAACACAAATCAAAGCCGCTGCTAAACCAATGTTGTTAGAACTCTGGTATTTTTTCCTGCAGCAATAGGTACCTTAGAAACAACTCATATTGGCCTCAATGAAGTCTACAAATAGATTCTTCATAATGCTCTCGTGAAACAGTTTCCTAGCGTCGTAGGCTATTTGGTTCCGTGCTCGATTTCGCAAATGGTACAGGCAAGTGATGCCTTGCTCGTGTGAGAAAAGGTTTGCTTGCTCTTTGCGGGGTTATAGATTTATGTCGGTTCTGATTCGTTCAAGCGCGCTATGGTTTTTCGTAGCGCCAGCTTTATCGCACCAACCACCACTTTCGCAAGCCACATGTACACAACAGTTTTGCACATTTATAGACAGTGATTATTTAGCCATACATCTAAATATACATATCATTGACAAAGATAGTTTTCGTCGTTGTTATCGCTGCTTTGATTGTATGTCGCTATTTTGGATTGCTTCGCCATATTCGCATGCAAAATTGTTAAACGCTTGCAGTTCTTTCGGCACGTCGTTGTCGGCTAGGTAGTCGACTTGGGAAGCAGACTGGACTATGCGCGTTATTGTGTAGTAAATAAATGGCTACGCTCTTTCCGATTAAAAAATCCGTTGGAAACCGTTGAACCGCATTGGTAGCCATGGTTTTGTGTACTGAGACGCAGTCGATTTTGTTTTGGAAATTTGTTTGGTTGTTCGCATGCTTTCCTTAAATGCTTATTGATGGAGTTCGTTTTGGCAAAATATGATGCCTATATAAACTCGAAAAAAATCTATCGAATTGAAAAAAAAATTACGGTTTGCACGACAATTTGCAGTAGGTACACAAATGGTATTTTGTGTCGATTGCTTTTGGCATCGTCATTGTATGAAACTGCAAACATTTCGCTGTGTGCTGGGAATGCCATGAAGTGTCGACGAATGGTGAAAAAGACAATGAGTATTGCAGATGTGTTGTGAATGGTTAGTTGTCTGGTTGTCAGCGTGTTGGAATAATATTTTTTCTCTCAAATATTGCTGGTGATTCCACCAAAGAATACCATGAGTAGTTTTTAATATTGAATGGTTTAAACCCTGACCAGGGAAAGCAGGTCATAACCTAATGCAGGCTGTTATGGTTGACTGTGATTTGTGCAACTTTATCTTTATTTTCATTTCGCTCTCCTTGTGCTCATTTTCAGTTGAGTATTTCTATATCAAGTTGTCTAAACAAAGTTTATTTCTATGTGTGACGTTCCTGACTTTTCACAAGACCTGATTTACTCCTAATAGTTCCATGTAAATAATGTCGACATTTTCCACATCTATTGTCTTCACATTTTCATGTAAATAATCTCAAAATTTTTCACATCTATTGTCTTTACATTTCCATGTAAATAATCTCAACATTTTCCACATCTATTGTCATTACATTTCCATGTAAATAATCTCAGTATTTTCCACATCTATTGTCTTTACATCTCCATGTAAATAATCTCAGCATTTTCCACATCTATTGTCTTCACATTTCCATGTAAATAATCTCGACATTTTCTACATTTATTGTCTCCACATTTCCATGTAAATTATCTCAACAGTTTCCACCTGTAGTGTCTTCACATATCCATGTAAATAATCTCAACAGTTTCCACATCTATTATCTTCACATTTCCATGTAAATAATCTCAACAGTTTCCACATCTATTGTCTTCACATTTCCATGTAAATAATCTCGACATTTTCCACATCTATTGTCTTTACATGTCCATGTAAATAATCTCAACAATTTCCACATCTATTGTCTTTACATTTCCATGTAGATAATCTCAACATTTTCCACATCTATTGTCTTTATATTTTCATGTAAATAATTTCAACATTTTCCACATCTAATGTCTTTACATTTTCATGTAAATAATCTCAGCATATTCCACATCTAGTGTTTTTACATTTCCATGTAAATAATCTCAACATTTTCCACATATATTGTCTTCACATTTCCATATAAATAATCTCAACATTTTCCACATCTATTGTCTTCACATTTCCATGTAAATAATCTCAACATTTTCCACATCTGTTGTCTTCACGTTTCCATGTAAAACATCCACAGATCTAAACCGAAAGTTTGCTAATGTCAGGGTATATTTGCTTTGTGTATATTTATTACTTTCTATGTTAACTTTCATATTCTTTGATTTCTGTCATGGAAATCCAGACTCATTTAATGTATTTAGTCGAGTGTTATATAATGAGTTGTCTTGTGAGTGTCTGTATCCTAGATTAATTTCCATCCTCTTTGGGGATGCGCTCTGTGTCAAAGTTCCTTGTATTGGTACGTGAGGGCAAGGCGATTGATTTTTTAACCGACATATATGGATTGGAATGTCAGTATGGGACAAATTAAACAAAAATATTTGCTCTTTGTAATAAAAATCTATAAATTGTCTTTTCACATTATCTCGCTTTCTCCTGTATGATCTAATTCTACACTTTACACATGTTTAGTGTATATTTGTAACATTCAATATTAAATTCAGTTCCACGATTCTTACCCGATTAATACGGAGTGATTGTATACTTTGGTTGATTCTAATTTTGACTTACATGTTTCATCTTGTATGCTGTACAGAAATAGGATCCATTCATTAATGATGATGTGTAATTAGTCGAGATGGCATACCGATAAGTCCTTGCAGGTAAGACAATGGGACAAACTGAAATATATTGTATCCTATGATCCCTTTATTTTAGATTATCACGACTCTTGGTGAAGATTTGCAACTGTGTATACTCATATACAAGAGTTTAGTAAAATTCACCGCAATTCCCATTATTTTTTGGCTTACATAAATTTCTAGTGTGCCTCTGAACTGACTTCCAACTTATTCTGGTAAAATCCCAGCATTAACTGGGGTATAATAAAATTTCCACAATTTACTAATTAGATAATTTTCCTATTGAAAAATTTTCATACATAAACAGACTTCCAGGTGAGTTGTTAAAAAGTCTACCTGTTCAATTTTACAAATTGTTGAAATTTTAGTCATTGTCAAGGGTATGACATTTATTTAATCTTCTGATCTAAATGTTTTCCCCTTTGTGCTGATTACACCAGATGTAAATTATTTTTCCTCTTCCAATTTAGAACACCAAGGAATGTTCTCATCGACTAACACTCTACATTTTAGAATGTAAGGGTATCTCTTAAAATGTGAACAAAAATTCTCAGTTATAAATTGATTTAAATATTGTATTTATTTGAAATGCATCGGTCAACATTTGCGCATACGTTAAACTTTAACATTGATCTTAAGAGATAATAAATTGGTAATCTAATAAAGAATAATGTGTGTTGTGTTATATGTTGATGTCTTGCTGATGTTAGCAGGTATGTTCATATTATTTTTCATTTGTGATGGAACGTTGGCGTACATGAACGTACGTACCTAAACATGTCATGTGCAATATATTTTCTCTTCGTTATCAATGTTTCGTGATATAAATAATGCGTTACATTTATTTTTTAGAAGGCTGTCAGCTCGATGCTACCTGAAGACGTATGGAACAGCATATTTTATAAATGGCTAAATGGTTTACTTGTTTCCATAAACTATAACTCTCTTCCTTCTCCTTTGGCTTCTCTTTGTATAACAATTTGCACTTACTTTCGGACAACAATGCAGCTTTGTAGTATAACATAATGAATAGTATACATAACGTGCTACTCCTTCAATTATTGCAAGATGTATGTCGATTTGGAACCTATCGGAAACGTTGGCAATTTTATATTTTCGATGAATTTTGTCTGTAATTGTTCATGGTGTCCGAATCAAACTATATTTGGTCTACAGTGGTGGAATGATGAAACACGGATAGTTCCGAATGAGAATGGAGACTTTACAGCCGGTGATAGTCTCACTTTAAAAGTTAATAGTTATAAAACATTTGGTATCATAATATATAACATTTCTTGAAATGACTCTGGAAACTACAAAGTTAATATTTTGACTAAAACCTGTGAGACCATTCAAGATACTTCTTTCTCTCAAATAATATATGTGGCAGGTTAAAAATTACACGTAGAGCATTAATGTTTGAAAATACAAAATTTTATATAGAAAGTTTGTTGAACGTTGTTAATGTATGTTAAAATCTTGAATAGTGCGTTATTTTTTATTGGTTTCAATTATTACGATCAAAAAATCTTTATTACATATACTGATCACGCCAGTGAGGTATGACCTTGATAGTGACCAATCATGTTAACTCAGTTTACCAAATGTCTGAACTAAGGTCAGCTAAAAATAATGCATTATTTACATTGTTGGAATAAACAACACTGGCAGTACAAAGGTTTAGATGACCAACAAGAACAACAAGAATACATCGAAGTGCTTGTTATTCGAACTTATCGTATGGAGTATATAGTGCATCTAAATGCAATGCTCCTCAGTTCGCAGGGTAAATGTTCACTATACGCTGAAAACTTTAACATTTGTACCTACTGATAAAATGAAACAAATCTGATTTTGATTCCATCGAAAAAATGTTCATGATAGAGTGTATGTGTGTATGTGTGTATATGTGTGTGTGAGAGTGACAGACAGACAGACAGACAGACATACAGAGACACGGTGCAAATATATTTAGGAAATCGAAACGGAGAAATGACAATGCCGTAACTAAATAATTAGCACAGTTTGCATATGCATTTTCATCTGCCCTACTTGTACATCTTAGATGTGTATTTCAAAATTTGCAAAAGTTAATGAGAACATTCGATGATCATTATCCCCTTCTCTCGTTACGTTTTACTGAAGCATAACATTGTTTTTATATTTTGTATTGAAAACAATCCGTACTTACATAGCAGATCAGTAAAGTCTAATGTATATGAAATGGCTGTATCATGAGAAATGAGAACCTTGAATTAAAGTATGAAAGAACTCAACAGCAAGAATGCGTAGGACAGATGATATTTGGTTCGAAAATAATTTCCAAGAATTTAGTCATGTATCCGTCATTTTTATTTTAGGACTAAATATCCTAATGTGACTGTCCATTCAGGAGCAGTAGTAAAACAAGGTGTTACAAAGGAAAATGGATGGTTGCACACCATATATAAAAGGAAGTAAAAAAAACTACAGTTAAACTGTTATTAAATACCGTCTGTTTTTAAAGTTCTTAAGAGTACGTTATGTTAACCGGTACATTGAATTATTTTTATTCACTTATTATTTACGTTATCCAATTATAGTACGCCCTACAATTGTGTTGTTCGTCCTCCAATGACTTCTCCACTGTAGTAAATTACAGATTAACTTTTATGACTGGATCTCCCATGTCCCGACGTTATTAGGAAGTCATGGGTTTGCCCCTCACCCCATTAGTGGCAGGATTCTCTGGCTAGCACAAACCGAAAGCCGTTCAAGTAGTATAGTATAAATTTAATGTGGACATTACATTGAGTGACCAATATACAGTGCCTTGTGATTTGGTGTTTGCTTCAAGTGCTATCTTTTATGCCATCTTTGCAATTATGTTTATCTATTTACACTAAATACAAGCAAACATAAAGCAAACTTAACATATTGTGGATGCTTGACAATGCAAATATGACATGTTTACGTTCTATCTGACGTATACATCTAGATTACATAGTAACATAGCATATTTAACGTATTAGCGTTGCGTACGTGAATATGAATTGCAATCAGTATATTTGAGAAACATAATAGTCTGTAGGTTATAAACAATGACTTATATCAAGATATCAATTTTAAAAGAAAGAAACGATAACATTAACTTGTGTAGAATATATTGAAATCTCCAGTTATTGGAAGACAAAACCTACGAATTTAAAAAGGAATGCTATAATATTGATCTTGACTGTAAGAGAAGCATGGCCCAATCAATATTTTATATCCTGAATATAATAGGACATTGAAATGAATTCAGATTAAACATTATCCTTGTTTCCACAGCTTCACTTGGTAATGGAAAAAAAACCTGCTTTATTTAAATTAATAGGCTGGTTCAATAGTTCACCATCGGAAAGAAGCAATGAACAACGTTACTGTCGCAAAATTCAATCAATAAACCTTTATTAATTGCGTTGTGATGCTGGGAACAAAATAATTGATAATCAGTCTAGGAAAATTACTGACATACACACACTCTATCTCTATCTCTTAAACTTGATATAAAGTTAAAGCTGTCCTTGACTATCACGCAAGAAACACGCGTGACCTTTCTAGAACATAGGCATAGTTCATTAGACAGACCTCTCTGACCTTGAATGAAAACGTGGAATACTGATGATTGCCAGCTTCCAAGATATAAAAAAGCTCTGAGCTGCTTAGGTCTCAGTGCGATTTCAGGATCAGAGAGTGTAGTGTCTATTTCTTACAGGTAAGAACATTATGCTTTATACTCACTTTAAAAGTTAAAGATTTTATAATAAGTTGTAATATCCTTCTGAATTATTTTTATTTCATCAATATAATATAATAGTGAGTTCCCTTTTCTACTATGAAATATTTTACTGATTGATATTTTACTGAATTGATGTTCATTGTATTTATAATGTAATATTATTGAGTTTCCTTCTTCCACAATCATAATGTAATGAAATATTTTACAGCTTCGATGTTCATTAGAATTTGTTTGAAATAATTACTAGCTTCATGTTATAATTTAATTGGGAATAATTATATATTCTTTAAATAATAAGTATAACACTCACAGATCTTTTTCAGGTCGTTACCTTACATAAATAAAAAAAATACATTTATTACAGTTATTGAATATAGGTTCTTTGAATATTTAAATCACTTGTATTCAAAAATGCAGAAAAATGAATGGACAAATGAAATATTAGATTGTGGAAGAACTATTTATTAAGTATTGTAATATGTATTGTATGTAGTTTCAGCATAAATAAATTTACATGTTGTATCTTTAGAATATATATATATATAGAATATATATATATATATATATATATATATATATATATATATATATATATATATATATATATATATATATATATATATACATATACATATATATATATATTATATATATATATATATATATATATATATATATATATATATATATATATATATATATATATATATATATATATATAATGCGATTTCAGGATCAGAGAGTGTCTTGTCTATTTGCTACACATTTTGGTACCATATCGTAGCCAAAGCTTTCCCCACTAAAAGATGTAACCGTATCTACACCATCATAGGAGACACCTTATTCTTAAGAATGCCGAACTTTCTTCCTTCTCGTAACTAGACAAGAGAAGAAGGTTATGATATAAAACATCTAAACAACAACACGAGTTTTCTCATCATAATACTTACACTAGTAAATATGTAAGTAGTGAAAACAGTTAACAGCAATTAGCTATATTGTTGTTGTTGTTGTTATTGTGCTTAACGCAATTTTTCAGGACACGATAGGCTATTCATGGCGACCAGTATTAATTGTGGAGGAAGAAAGGGGGGAAATCACCGGAAAGAACCACCGACCCACGAGAAGCTACTGGCACGCTTTCTCACATATCCACATTTGCCGAAACCTAGACTCGAACCCACGCAGACAGAGGTGAGATGGCAGTGATCCGTAACAGACAGCGCTTTAGACCACTCGGCCACTCGGGCAATGAGCTATATTGAATAAAATCGAATCCTCAAAAACAAGAACCCAATTATATATATAAATATATATATATATATATATATATATATATATATATATATATATATATATATATATATATATATATATATATATATATATATATATATATATATATATAAGAAAAATATTTTACTTTCCAATCGTATAATCCCCAACTGTACAGTGTTACACCTTTCCAAATATTATTCAAAACGATTATAAGAAACCCAGAAATTTCATACCTTAATCTGAACCGTAATACAAAACAATACATAAACCGATAACTTGCATATAATAGATGCTTCTTCAGGCACAAAATATTTTGAAATAAACTTATGAGGTCTTTTTTAAACACATAAAATTGTACACATTTGTACACTATTTAAAAATATAATTCCTTTCACTATACAATATAACAATTAATTTCATAATATTAGATTTATAATTAATAAATATTGGAGTCTCCTAAATGTATCAAATAACAACAGCGTAAAGTCACCTTACATTAATAAGTCAATTCTTGCTTATATAAGACCAATAATTTGCAGGATTTTTAATTAGAACTAAACAGACAGAAAATAAAAAGGACAATTCGCTTAATCTAAATGTAGTAGACACCGACGCTCGCAATGTACAAGCATATGATAAACTGTTTCTTGAAGTAGGGCAAATACAACAGAGTTATTTTCTTTACGTTATAACACTGTGTTTCAACTAATGTGATTTATTTGATAACCTGAACAAAATGTATCATACAATATGCTGGACAAGCACTTCAACAAGTTTCTATAAGAATGAATAATCAACACTTTCTAATAAAAAAAATTATAGAAATTCTCAGTTCTCCTCTAATATTTCAACACATTTTAATGCCATTCATCACTTTCTACTCAATTTTCTTTCACACCAAAATATATGTTGTGCATGAAGACATTAAGAAATATAATAGATTTAGAAATTAAATGTTTTTCATCCTAATGGCCTTATTATCAAAGTACTATACAAGATTCTATATTTTTTAATTGATAAATTGTAGATATTTTATAACAATATATTGTAGACATGACTGTTTTTCTTTATTTTATTTTATTATTATACTTTAATCTGGTCGTTTTGGATATTTTCATAGTAATTGTACGTGTGACTAAGTTTTACTTTGCATATAGTTGCTTTATACAGACCCTATGCTGGTAACAAAAAGTGCAAGACCTTTTCACCTTGCGAGATTTATTACACTATCAGGGTCAAAAAGCTTATATGAGTTTGTATTCTACAGTGAGCTTTGGATAATACCTTTATAACACAGTCAACTTCAAATAATACATTTAGGTGTTTATTATACTAAAAAGGTAAACTTATTTAATGCATACATAAAACAAAACAATAATTTTATTTCAGTTTGTGACACGAAGGTGTCAAGACAGCCGTCGTGGAAGCCATATTTAATGCTCGCCACGAGTTTCCCCTAAGACCAACTTGGCATCACAAGGAATTTATCCAGTTCTGATGAGTAGAGACAGCAATAATATTACCATGACGGGCATATTAAGGGCCAAATATTTTAATTTGCGATCGGGTAGACATTATAAGTACTTTTATGATGTGTACCACATATTAAAATGAGTTACCATTTAAAAGAACTGCCAATTGCAAGATTTTTCAAAAGAAAAGAAACAACAACATTGTGGTCATACTGAAGCTCAATATTTTAAATAAGAGAAGTAGTCTTTTCATCAAAACCAACATGTTGGCCATGAATATTCATCCACAAGTAGTCAGAAAACAATTTTAAAGATGGTTAATTGATAGCCACATTCGACAAAAGATAAGAACCCTCACTGGCCAAGCCAAAAAAGCCAAATAACAACTAAGCGACGGTACCATTATTCATATTGTTCTCAGACATGTGCCCAGATTGAGGAGTGCTGCTAATTAGAGTCGACTGTATGTGATGGAAAACAAAGTTTAAAATTAACTCAATAGGTACACTGATAAATTTGCGAATATTGTTTGCTCCTTTTTATCACACGAGTTCTGGCTACGTTAATATCAATTAACATTTGCATCGCTGTCCGTGCCGTTCTGGTGGACCAAGTAGTTTGAGCGTCCACATAGGAAGCGGGCGGTCGCGGGTGCTAAGTCTAACCGAGTCAAAACAAATACCTATTAAAATAGTATTTACAGCTACCTCGCTTGGCACTTAGCATTAAAAGGTTAGTGTCAGGACTGTTCGACCTAGTATCAGGGTAACGCGACTGGGTTGGACACGATTATACTTGTCTGCGGTATGATTTTCCTGTGTTAGACATCATTATAAAGTGCCACACTACAGACATCGTAGCTATACATGTTTAAGGTTACATAGTATATACTGGCTTTAAAATATCAGTTCACAGGAGTGAACGGTTGGTCCATTGCATGGTTCGGTAACGGTTGCTGTGTCACTTGAATTAATAATTCCCCCATAATGCAACGCTCTTCCGTCGACAAGTCTCTTTAGTAAAGTCGTCAAATAAAGATGTGAATGAACCTTTTGGATTACAAACCTTGTGAAATAGATGTGTATGCAGACATTATAGTTTTGTAAAAGTAATAGACAGTAAAATACACATTGTTCAAACATGATTTTTTATATTAACCAATTACGTTTTTCTTATTTTCAGTACAATTCATGACATGACTTGATTCGGATGTGCTTGAAATGTCTGATAAAAGGTAGAATTTAGCAATGCACACAAAGAGTGATGAGTTTACGGTTAATTGTAATTTACGAAATCAAGAAATGCAATCATAATAAGCTACTTAATATAATATAAGGTTACAGAGAGGGACAAATAATATCAACTTAATGCGCTATATCCATTTGGTTTGCATAAGTTTCGTAAGAAGGTTAAGAAACATAAATAATCGATCTAAACTCAATATGGGATTTAAGAGCTGATCGATCTGATGTCAATACGTGACGGGAGTGTAAGGTTCGAGAAATCGATCTAATGTCAATGCAGTATTGGAGAGGATGTGAAAGTATCCTACCTGAGTTCAATACATAATAGGGAAGGGATATGAGAGTTATTTACCTGAACTAAATAAGACATGGGAGTGGGATATAAGAGTGATCGATCGGAATTCAATGTGAATGTGATATGAGAGTAATCGATCTCAGCTCAATCAGGAATAGGGTTAGGATGCAAGAGTAATCGACATTAGCTCAATACGGAATGGAGATGGGACGTGAGAGTAAACTACCTAAGCTCAATATGAAATTGGGGTTGGGATGTGAGAGGAATCAACCTTAGTTCAATACGTGATTGAAGTGGCATGCAAAAGTATTAGACCTGAACTAAATACGCGATGGGAGTTGGATCTATTAGAGTAATATATCTGAGATGAATACGTGACTGCACTGGCTGTAGGAGTAGTTGACTTTAGCTTAATGCATAATGGGAGAATAACGTAAGAGTACGGGAAGAGATGTGATGTAAGTGCATGGCAGTGAATCTGAGCAAAAATATCAATAATTTGCATGATACAAATTTACTCACTGCATAATATTTGTTAGATATCTGATCCTAGTAAAGTAAGAACTCAACAGAAATATTGAAGGAGTATTTCTAGTCCCATATATATATATATATATATATATATATATATATATATATATATATATATATATATATATATATATATATATATATAGTGTAACCTTGCTTATCTTCCGTTCAGCTATTTGTGTCGTGCAATGTTGTTATTGGCGTAAATCCATATTGATACGGATCCCTCATTTATCCAATGCTCTTTGCTCTTCTCTCTTCTATAAAGCAAACTTACCTGCATGTTCAAATATTCTAAAAATATACTCGGAAAAAAAAGACTTTCATTTCCTGTTGTCGTACGATTTGTTAGGTTAACATGGAAATGTATGTTTATTTTATTCCCAGGTCATGTTTCTACAGCATACTCGTTCGATACTGGCAAATCGATTGGAATGCCCGCCTTTAGTGCTTTGTTTACCAGAATGCTTACACGTGCCGGCATGGCATATCGACAAACAATGTAGTCAATCAATTTTCGAATGGCACACATTTTTAGGACACAAGATGGATATTGTACACGAAGTTTGGTTTAGATATTTGGACTGAACACAAACCTATTGATGTGAATTTATACATTTTAAACACTCCACTCTGCTTATACATTAGCCGAGTTATCGTAGGAAGTAGGAATTTATCCAGGTCAGCCGCATGCGTAATGAGATACACCCAATATGTTTAGAATCATATTTCTGTCTAAAAACGGATTTTAGAATTTGTCTTAAAAAATATTGTTTTGTGTCCCATCCTAACAAAAAAAGATTAAAAGAAAATGTCGAAAACAACCATCCCGGATTGATTTCTTGATTTGAATACTGCTCTTTCGTCCTCGTTATAGTAAGTCGACTTTTAAGGCCTGGTAATTTTCCAAGCAACCCCTGGTAACTTTCCAAGCTAACTCTGGTTATTTTCCAAACCAGATAGGTTACAATGTATAGTCAATACATTTTATTTAAAGTGGGAGACAAGTTTTATTACGTAGTAGCATCACGCAAATCCACCCCAGTCTTTGTAAATGTATAGGCGACTGATTATATCTATCTATCTATCTATCTATCTATCTCTCTATCTATCTATCTATATATATATATATATATATATATATATATATATATATATATATATATATATATATATATATATATATATATATATATATATATATATGTTGATTCAACCGTTGTGATACCCCGGTATAGCTGCCATACCTTTAAGCCAGAGTTTGGTGAAACTTTGCCAGATCGTAATTGCTCTATGACTCAACGTTTGGTCAATTTAAAAAAGTATTTAAAGCAATCATACTGTAAGAGGCATGCATTAGAATAATAAATAAATAAATATTGCATCCGCAGCAATAAATGAAAATCCGTAGAAAAATACCTCTTTGGGAAAGATTATATATGCTGCAACAGAGCTGATATTAACAGCATGAGTCGTAAGTAGATATAAAACGGAATTAGGCCCCAATTGGTATTGCTGTTTGTAGCGTAGGTGGTAGAAGAACACGTTTGTCCCCAATCCCATGAGTGGTTGACTTAGGTCCACACTAGTGGAAGAGGTGCTGATGTTATTGCAATTTAATCGTTAATATGTGGACGAATGCCAGAGTAAAAAAACCGGCATTGCATAGCTCTATTATCTTAAAACATTAAAAATACTGGTAGAATCTTTTCATCATTCAAGCATCAAATTGTTTTAAACAGTAAAGTTCTTCCTTTCGCAAAGAATGTTGTCCGGTACTAGAACGTCGTTGACGCTATAGAAGAAAGTTGTGAGGTGATTACGGTTCAGAGCTCGTCTTTTATGTGTTGTGTCGATAATAAGTCGTGACACCTAGTAGAACACGTGATATACAGTACTGGTTACGACCACGTTCAGCCAATCATACTTTAATCAGCTTGTCTGGTTGTTCTTGAAGGGATTCTAAAGTTGTTGGAGATGTCGATCTGCAGGCTCATGCGTTATGGTTCAATAGAAACCTGTCTGTTTAGCACCCACTTAAAGGCATGTATAAGGTATAATCTACCAGTTTTGGAATCTTACTGAGGCGTTGTATTTGATCTTCAAATCTTTCAGCGAGGTTATTCGGCGTTGAACTCTTAGGCAAAGGTTACTACGACAAACCAGAGACACAAACATTGGGTCAGCAAAGACGACCAGTTGCGTCACTTAACAAAGACCTGCCGTTATCACACCTATATGTTAAATGTTAGTTCAAGCATGAAAAGGAAAGTCCATGGGGTGAACGTGGCGTGCTCTTATCCGTCCCAACGTTGACAAACAGTGAGAGGGACATTGTTCGCTAAGGCTAATTGGATGTCCAACAATTCACAACCGAATGATTCCTTCCGAAATCGTAATGGTAACTTTGTATTCGCCTGGAATAATTGCAGTTCGATAGCGTTTACTTTCAGAAGGAAACCAATCGTAATCTGGAGAAGAACGTAGATGTAGATTATACGAAAAGCCAAAGCCTCGAAAAGCTCATAAACATTTTGTTAAATTTTTGCATAATATAGTTATAATTATAATTATAATTATAATTATAATGACTTGCACCATATACACTTAATTATTACGATCGTTTAGTATGCAGATTTTCATTTCGTAGTGTATATTTCACATACGTTTTTGAGAAATGGGGTTTAACTTCTTCTAGAGAATTTTAGATGCGAAGCGTAATTATGTAGATCTTGTGGTCTGAATAATTTTTTTCGTACACTGTTAGGTTACTTCGTCGTAAACAAATGCATTTAATTATTTGTTATGATAGAATTTACACATACTTAAATTGTGAACTTGAAAATATTCTTTCTCTATTTACAAGTTAGAATACATTTTCAACCCTTTCGTTCATGACAATAAACATGATGTACAAAGACAGAGAAAACCTGTGTTTGGATTCAAAGGTGGGGTAATTTATGCAGAGAAATGTATCTGATTACAATCTTGCATTTTAGGATGATAATCTTTAGTATGTGTACATGCTTGCAAGACACATTTGATGTGCCCCCTTCGAAATGGATGGTTTCGTGTTAATACTTGCAAGTCTGCTCTGACTCTTGTCAACAGGCTTCCCAATCATCGAGGTTTGTATCTAGTACAGTGCTATTTAAGTATGCCTTCCTGGTATCATTTACCGGTTTTAAAATCACAGTGATCGATATGTCATCTAAATCTCGATATTACTACGATATACCATAATTTATACGTTTTATTTAGTGATCTCAAATATTAAGTAATTTAAAACATTTAAGTTCAATTATATTGATTCTTGATACTTAAGTTTGGTAGAAATTTTTGCACAAGGTAAAATTATTAACCAGTTTCTAGCAAACGTTGTATGTGACAGAACACTTTAGTCTTTGCTTTTCAATTGTAATTGTATTTTAAATCACGTTCTCATTTAATGTGACAAACAATTTCAAATCCTCATCGTTAATAAATATTCTTACAACTTATAATAACCTGTTATGTGTGCATGTGCTATATTTATATAGAATGTAATATTTTTACTTACATTATGTGCAGTTTAAACTAAAGGAGAGTTTGACCCGAGGTAAAATTTGAAGTTCACACATTCCGTGCTAATATTTTGTTTGATGAAATCATCCATAAAAAATTATTTACTCAACCAATCGAACAGACGACGCCAACGTTATGTCCCTCGTGATATCAGAAAACAAAGTCGTTATAACAGCTTACATGGGTAATAATGGCCTTGTTTCTATCAACTTAATAGTTAGCGATAAGAACTGTCTTAGGCTCAAGTGTGCAGTTCGTAATATCGTCATTGTTTTATAATGGATGTCACAAACGTTTATAATTTATTTCCCCTCAACCTGATTTCAAAAGCTATATAAAACTATCACATACAACATTGTATACAAAGCTCTCATGCTTAATTGAAAACCCAGATTTATTCACAGTAAAACAGATAAACGCCATGGATGTATTTATTGCAAGTGCGAGTAGAGAGGTCGACATTTCTTAAGGAGGAAAATGCAACCGATTATTGCTATGCACAAGGAATTAGTTATTCCAGACATTGTGCTATAATAAATAATTGGGGATTAGAGGTTCCCGTTTCCGTAAGATAAGCGCCATCAATGAATCATCAGGATTATGATTTCCCGTTAAAATGTTACAATAAGTCATTAAGAATTGATTTCCTGTAACAATATTAAATCATCAGGGATAAGGAGTTTAAGTTACTGTGCTAATAGACATCGTCGTGGATTAGAGATCCCATTACCTATGTTAAAATTGATCATTTATCCAATGCTCTTTGCTCTTCTCTCTTCTATAAAGCAAACTTACCTGTATGTTCAAATATTCTAAAAATATACTCGGAAAAAAAGTCTTTCATTTCCTGTTGTCGTACGATTTGTTAGGTTAACATGGAAATGTATGTTTATTTTAGTCCCAGGTCATGTTTCTACAGCATACTCGTTCGATACTGGCCAATCAATTGGAATGCGCGCCTTTAGTGCTTTGTTTACCAGAATGCTTACACGTGCCGGCATGGCATATCGACAATGTCAGCGTTCATAATTTCGGACTTTTAAAGATATGACCAGTGGGGAGAGAGAGAGAGAGAGAGAGAGAGAGAGAGAGAGAGAGAGAGAGAGAGAGAGAGAGAGAGAGAGAGAGAGAGATGCAATTTATCACGCAAATGAGAGATGATTGGTCATCAAATTTGAAAACTTGAATTTTCGATGTAAAACAATGTAGTCAATCAATTTTCGAATGGCACACATTTTTATGACACAAGATGGATATTGTACACGAAGTTTGGTTTAGATATTTGGACTGAACACAAACCTATTGATGTGAATTTATATATTTTAAACACTCCACTCTGCTTATACATTAGCCGAGTTATCGTAAGAAGTAGGAATTTATCCAGGTCAGCCTCATACATAATGAGATACACCCAATATGTTTAGAATCATATTTCTGTCTAAAATCGGATTTTAGAATTTGTCTTAAATAATATTGTTTTGTGTATCATCCTAACAAAAAAAAGATTAAAAGAAAATGTCGAAAACAACCATCCCGGATTGATTTCTTGATTTGAATACAGCTCATTCGTCCTCCATATAGTAAGTCGACTTTTAAGGTCTGGTAATTTTCCAAGCAACCCCTGCTAACTTTCCAAGCAAACTCTGGTTATTTTCCATACCAGCTAGGTTACAATGTATAGTCAATACATTTTATTTAAAGTGGGAGACAAGTTTTATTACGTAGTAACATCACGCAAATCCACCCCAGTCTTTGTAAATGTATAGGCGACTGTATATATATATATATATATATATATATATATATATATATATATATATATATATATATATATCTATATATATATATATATGTTGATTCAACCGTTGTGATACCCCGGTATAGCTCCCATACCTTTAAGCCAGAGTTTGATGAAACTTTGCCAGATCGTAATTGCTCTATGACTCAACGTTTGGTCAATTTAAGAAAAGTTTCAAAAGCAATCATACTGTAAGAGGCATGCATTAGAATAATAAATAAATAAATATTGCATCCGTAGCAATAAATGAAAATCCGTAGAAAAATACCTCTTTGGGAAAGATTATATATGCTGCAACATAGCTGATATTAAAAACATGAGTCGTAAGTAGATATAAAACGGAATTAGGCCCCAATTGGTATCGCTGTTTGTAGCGTAGGTGGTAGAAGAACACGTTTGTCCCCAATCCCATGAGTGGCTGACTTAGGTCCACACTAGTGGATGATGTGCTGATGTTATTGCAATTTAATCGTTAATATGTGGACGAATGCCAGAGTAAAAAAACCGACATTGCATAGCTCTATTATCTTAAAACGTTAAACATACTGGTAGAATCTTTTCATCATTCAGTCATCAAATTGTCTTAAACGGTAAAGTTCTTCCTTTCGCAAAAAATGTTGTCCGGTACTAAAACGTCGTTGACGCTATAGAAGAAAGTTGCGAGGTGATTACGGTTCAGAGCTCGTCTTTTATATGTTGTGTCGATAATTAGCCGTGACACCTAGTAGAACACGTGATATACAGTACTGGATACGACCACGTTCAGCCAATCATACTTTAGTCAGCTTGTCTGGTTGTTCTTGAAGGAATTCTAAATTTGTTAGAGATGTCGATGTGCAGGCGCATGCGTTATGGTTCAATAGAAACCTGTCTGTTTAGCACCCACCTAAAGGCATGTATAAGGTACAATCTACCAGTTTTGGAATCTTACTGAGGCGTTGTATTTGATCTTCAAATCTTTCAGCGAGGTTATTCGGCGTTGAACTCTTAGGCAAGGTTACTACGACCAGCCAGAGACCCAAAAATTGGGTCAGCAAAGACGACCAGTTGCGTCACTTAACAAAGACCTGCCGTTATCACACCTATATGTTAAATGTTAGTTCAAGCATGAAAAGGAAAGTCCATGGGGTGAACGTGGCGTGCTCTTATCCGTCCCAACGTTGACAAACAGTGAGAGGGACATTGTTCGCTATGGCTAATTGGATGTCCAACAATTCACAACCGAATGATTCCTTCCGAAATCGTAATGGTAACTTTGTATTCGCCTGGAATAATTGCAGTTCGATAGAGTTTACTTTCAGAAGGAAACCAATCGTAATCTGGAGAAGAACGTAGATGTAGATTATACAAAAAGCAAAAGCCTCGAAAAGCTCATAAACATTTTGTTAAATTTTTGCATAAGATAATTATAATTATAATTATAATTATAATAACTTGCACCATATACACTTAATTATTGTGATCGTTTAGTATGCAGATTTTCATTTTGTAGTATATATTTCACATACGTTTTTGAGAAATGAGGTTTAACCTCTTCTAGAGAATTTTAGATGCGAAGCGTAATTATGTAGATCTTGTGGTCTGAATAATTTTTTTCGTACACTGTTAGGATACTTCGTCGTAAACAAATGCATTTAATTATTCGTTATGATAGAATTTACACACACTTAAATTGTGAACTTGAAAATATGGTTTAAGTATGTAAGATTAGTTGTTATCGACGTATGCATCTATCAAAGCATCATTATTTGAATATTTACTTAATCTGCATGAGTTGCAAGGTAAATATATGATTATTGCGATATTAGTATAAATGGATTAGGAATATGTACTGATGTGATGGAATGTATTGATATATGTATAAGAAGTAACTGATACCGTGTTGCATTACGTCGTTGTTTTACCATGCAAAGAGTTGAACGAATACGTGACCGAAGAAATTTAATAGGCTTTATCTGATGACAAGATTGTACCACTATTGTATTTTCACAGAAAGCTTTCAAGGGACAGAAAACTTCTGGTTCCATTGTTTCCCATGTCTTCAAGAGTTGGAGACGAAATTTAGGCTGTAACCAAGACAGTTGAAGACACCAGGAGTGTAATCGTGGGGAAAAAACGTGGAGGAGTCTAGAGAAAGTCAAGGATGAAGAGGAGAAGGAATTTTGGGACACAAGAGAGAGAAAGGATACAACAGATTAGGAGAAATACAAACAAGTGGAAATTAATCTCACACTATTAATCAAGTGTTGTAATAAGCTTATTAAAGGGTCGATATTTGATATAGCTGTAGTATATGCACAAACTGGGAATATATAAGGGATTTTTTGTTCAAAAGGGTCGATTAGTTCATCATAACAAGACTTGTCAGGTATATGTAGAATAACCACAATCTTATTACCACCTGGTTAATTCCTAGTAATAAATGAATATCCTCGGTTGGCAAAGACAACACTATTCTGACTGTCAAGGATCCTAGGAGAGACTACTTCTGATGACAAAGGTAGACAATGAAGAGGAACATTAACTTAGTCGAACTCTACTCCCTGAATACGAACACCTTTATTGGAAGAATACTTCTCAAAAAATTGCAATCATACCTGATAATAAAAAACTCTTAGAAGTTCATATGCACTAAAAATTTTAATAGGGATAGGAATGGCAAAATCACTAATGAGTGATACATAATTTTTCGACATGAATGTCCATAAAATAAGACTGTTGCTTTCAAAGTAGCAAAAATGTTGCTTTCAATACATGACATTGACTTTGACCTCTAAAGAAAGAGCATTTGGAATAGTTCTGTCTTGATATTGTTAATTTTTTATATCTTCATTAACATTCTCTTTCTCTCTTTACTCCTTTTGCAATTGTCGCTGTCTATATCTTTCCTCTTTCTGCAACTGCATTCCTGTTTCTCCTTTATGTAGATCAATTTGTTTTTCCTTTTCCCCAAATGCATTTGTTCCTCCCCTATTTTCTTTCCCAAAAGCATCCGCCAGTAAGAGCACGACCGTCGTTAGGTAGAGGACGTGATAGCTGCCCCACCTTTAAATGAATTTGTAGTCTATGATACCTTATACACGCTAGCCTGCCACTATTATTTGGAGGATACAACATAGCGGCTTAGGGTGATGTAGAAAACCGTTGGCGAGGGTGGGTGGGTGGTCTGCAAAATGTGTCTCATCAAACCAATCCCAGCTAACCATAACCACGTATCGGTATCGATATGCACCTTGGAGTTCAGAAATACGCCATCGTATTATGTACACCGATAGGTTAATATGAAGGCATCCTGGGAGAGATCAACAGCCAGATTTACTGACAGCTGCCTGAACACTGTAGAAGACCTAGTTAGAAGATTATATACACTTCCATAAACAAATACGAGCCGATCTGGATAGAGGGTATTGATTTAGTTTCCTTGAAGTCAGTGTGGGAGCCCCTTGTTGCTGGTAATGACTTTTGAGACTTTTGTGCCAAAAGGGCTCGCCCGGCCAGCTGCAACAAATAAAAAGGTTTTGGCAGCTTTGTTCATGCGACGAGTACATGTTACAGGATATTATCGTATTCGCTCATGGTGATTGGTCTCACCAATCATCATGGCGTTCATTCGCTATATGGTAGGCATTATACAGAATGGTGTTTATTATTCACAGACATTATATAAATTGAAACATGTTGTTGGTTGTGTTTTAATGATAGTAAGCCGGCCATGGTGATATTGACTGATTACTTTGTATGTCACGGTAAAAAGCTTTACTTCAGTTGTGAGTTTATTTTCATCACTGATCAGAGGAGAATATGTTCTTGCTTGAGAACCGCTCCGGTGTCCTAGTGGGTAGAGCTTTCGCCTCGGATACGGGAGCTCGTGGGTTCGATTCACGGTCGAGTCATGTAAAAGACTTACAAAAAGCAGCTGCTTTGCTTGGCACTTAGCATTAAGATGTTAGTGTTAGGACTTGTCAGCCTTGTGTCAGGATAATGTGACTGGGTGTGACATCATACTACATGTCTGCGGCATGATGCCCCAGTTCTAGACATCATTTTAAACTGCCACACTGCAGACATCGTAGCGATATGACTGAAAAAGTGTTAAAGCTACTTTAAAATTTATAATCACATCACATCTTGCTCGCTGGTTGATTTAATCGAAACGTTTTGTCGCTTTCACTGGCAAGGCTGTATTACGAGTTTTACTATGCAGCTCTCTAGAATCCACCCTATGCTGTAGTCCGGCATTTGGTTCTATGTGTCGCAGCTTTTGGACCTTAATTATGGCCATATATGTGGAGATTGGAAAATTGTGCCACATACAAGTAAGTCATATTCCTTCTCTACATTACTGCACAAGTACCGCACAATAGATATTAAAGCAATTGTGCCACATGTCTGTCATTAATGGATCCATGCGAACGCATTTTTTTCGTCGTGCCATAGTTCTGACTATATATCATAGACACACCTTGTCTCTACTTCGCCGTGTTATTGGTAGTCATTATGGTGTCCAACTCTTCACCCTCCTTGTTATAGATAAATGCTGATAGGTATATATTAGATGAGAAATTTAAGCTTATGTTCCGTAATTCTCCAAACTTGTTGTACAGACTTCCCCAGAGTATATTACAGGTTGAGTTTTCAATCGGTATTATGGAACATTTTTGAATCCTAAAGAATCTCCAATTTCGTCTAGAAACGTGTATACACCCAAATGCCGCATAGTCTTAAGTTGTTTTTAGTCCTAAGATTCTTGCTCTATTTACAAGTTAGAATACATTTTCAACCCTTTCGTTTCATGACAACAAACATGATGTACAAAGACAGAGAAAACCTGTGTTTGGATTCGTTATAACAGCTTACATGGGTAATAATGGCCTTGTTTCTATCAACTTAACAGTTAGCGATAAGAATTGTCTTAGGCTCAAGTGTGCAGTTCGTAATATCGTCATTGTTTTATAATGGATGTCACAAACGTTTATAATTTATTTCCCCTCAACCTGATTTCAAAAGCTATAGCAAACTATCACATCCAACATTGTATACAAAGCTCTCCTGCTTAATTGAAAACCCAGATTTATTCACAGTAAAACAGATAAACACCATGGATGTATTTACTGCAAGTGCGAGTAGAGAGGTCGACAGTTCTTAAGGAGGAAAATGCAACCGATTATTGCTATGCACAAGGGATTAGTTATTCCAGTCATTGTGCTATAATAAATAATTGGGGATTAGAGGTTTCCGTTCCCGTAAGATAGGCGCCATCAATGAATCATCAGGATTATGATTTCCCGTTAAAATGTTACAATAAGTCATTAAGAATTGATTTCCTGTAACAATATTAAATCATCAGGGATAAGGAGTTTAAGTTACTGTGCTAATAGACATCGTCGTGGATTAGAGATCCCATTACCTAGGTTAAAATTGATCATTATGTACTCTCATAGGTCATAACATCAGGAATTATTTATTCCGTTGACGATATTTAGATCAATCATCACAATCAGGCGTTAAAGTTACTATATTACAATGAAGCAATAAGGATAGGTGCTCCAGTTATTATGTTACAAAGAATCATCAGCGACAGAGTTACAGTTATAATGTTAAAATTTATCAGGAATTAGGGGTTAAAGTTACTATGTTACAATGAAGCAATACGGATAGGTGCTCCAGTTATTATGCTACAAAGAATCATCAGCGACAGAGTTACAGTTATAATGTTAAAATTTATCAGGAATTAGGGGTCAAAGTTACTACGTTACAATGATTAATCACGGATAAGAGAAAATAAAAAGACTGCTTTGAATCGACAAATACCAAAACGCATTCATTCAAGATCAAATGGAAAAGTTGTTGCAATGCGTATACATTACCAATATTACTCTAAATTTAAATTTTAAGTTCACCAAACGCCATTTTCTTTCTACACTTACGTCAAAGGCTCGACCAACTTCAAATTGGTCTGGGCTGAGTTACGTGTGTTGTTTATTGATGCAGCTATGCTTGTATATTTAGTTTGAAAAACAGCATATATTTGGTTACTTTGTTTATTGTGGTTTATTTTTCTTTATATATTCCATCATTGGGAAGAAAAAGAACATGGGCATATAATAAAAATTTTACTGCATTTGTATGGGAAAATGTGAACTCGTTTTGTCCGAAGGATATTCTACATTCCCAAGTTCATGCAGTATAATCATCCGAACACAAGTCGTTCATATTTGTATCATAAAAATGCAGTAATCTATAATTATTTGCTACCTCTGTCTATTTGGAGTATGTTGAAATAAATCACGCATTATCATGACAGTAGTCTTTACATAGTTGATATCAATACGTATAAAACTTTACGAGAAAAATTGTTTTAAAGATTAAATAGAAAAATATATGTTGTAACCATTCTTTGATTTTCTTTCTCCATTTTGGAAAATATCCTGCTACAAAAATAATTGATTGTCTTAGGTGCATTTTTATTTCATATTCACTAGAACACAGAAGATAATTCCTTATATTACCAATATGAATTATTTCTGATTTAAAAACTGGAATCTAACATGTAATTTGCAAGTACGATATATATATATATATATATATATATATATATATATATATATATATATATATATATATATATATATATATATGTATGTATGTATGTATGTATGTATGTATGTATGTTGATATCGTTCTAGTAATCAACATCCATTTATACAATGATAAGTCCATAGTATTAGGTTTAATAATAATCATTATTATTTGAGTAATTTATAGCCAATTATAATATGTCGATATTAGTTCAAATATTCAATAGCATATTATATAAAGTTATGTCGATATTAGTTTTAAAATTTGGGACTTAATTCACAATGTAACAATTGTCTGTTATATTAACACTTTGTAACTTCGAGGAATAAATCAGTTCTTAATTTTCCTAAATTTATTAGTTCTGATTTTTTTTGTACATATATTATGATCTAGAGCCGTAACAGTAGCCATGTGCATAGAAATATTCAATGTTATGTGCGCATACATTTTGGCAAAGGAGAAGTTAAAGTATCCGAAATGATGTAAAATATATAAATAAAGTTAAAAAAAAAAACCATACGTATAGAATACTTATCAAAAGTCAAAAGAGTATAATCAATGCGTGAAAAGAACCAATCTGAATCAAAATCTCACATAGAGCTGTACTTCTTATGCTTAGCGTGACCTAGTTTTACCAACGTCCTTAAGAAAAACGCTATTACAGGTACATCCTGTTTATATATTCAAGTTCAAATCCCACCTGCTTAGCAATTTAAAGTGTCATGGAATTAAAAAAAAAACTTTCAATATAATGACATTATGCAGAGCAGTCAACATTGTATCGACTTGTTTGTGTTCTGTAATATCAGTAATTTATCACACTTCTAATAGATAGGGTGCGGTTACACATGTCAGAAAACACAAAACATGTTTGAAAGCTTTCAAAACTTTAGACGTGTAATGAGCTTAGACGGTAATGAACGGTCTGCTCTCGTCGTTTAAAATGTAACAGTTTTACCGTTGTTTAAAATATTTCATACAATGCACTCTTGGCTAGAAGCGAGCTTTCAACAGCATTATAAATCCTTAGGTAAAGCCGTAAACATTCTGGTAATAACATCACGACGTCATTATAAATAATTATGTAAAGACATAAACATTCTGGTAATAACATCACTACGTTATTATAAAAAATATGTAACAACGTAAGAATTCTGGTAATTACATATCTACATCATTATAATTACTTATGTAAAGACGTAAACACTGTTAAAAGCATATATATATATATATATATATATATATATATATATATATATATATATATATATATATATATATATATATATATATATATATATATATATATATATATATATCACATAGTCGGTATTGTTTTCATACAGTGCGTGCAGGTTCATATTTTTGATATACGTGTGAACGTATCACTTTATGTGATTCTGATTGGTCCAGATGAGATCATGAAACTAGTGTGCATTAGTGTCTTTAATGGTTGGCTTCGACCGTGGGAAAACATTTTTAACGCCGCCTTCTGGTATGTTTTGATCTGAATCAACATTTTTTTGCGGCCTTTTTTTAAACTCGACTCGCAAATGGAAATTGATGAGATATCATATCGGCTGTCTCAATATGGATATGCTACTCCCACAGGGGTTCATTATGTCATGTTTAAAAATATCATCATACGAAAAATGGCATAAAACTACAAGACAAGAACGACAAGAACGAATTAACCTAAGGGATAGCGGGGTGGGTGGGTGGGGTGCGTATATCAGTAACATAGATATAGAATCTACCGTATATACAAGCGTGGTTTAAATATTAAATTAACGAAGTAAACAAACTCACCTCTGTTCGGAGAATAATCTGGAAATTAATGGGTCTCCTAACTGACAGACCTTTATCCAACCACAGCATCTTTACGTAGCATATATGGGATGTAAAACTGACACAAAAATAATTTTGTTGACGTCTTCTGTACAGTCTATTCTTCAAATCAAACACTACAAATATCAGGTCACAAATGCATTGCAGTAAATGTGGGACTGTTTTTTGCATCAGGTAATCCTATTTCCACATAAAAATAGCAACAATGTAACGTTTTTAAACACACATTGTAGAGTACACGTATCTCACTGTGTACCGTAAAAAACAATGTGGCAAAATCACATCACATTTATAATTCTGTTTTGAAAAATGCTTTCGTGGTTACAAAATGTTATGTTTATTCGGATGGAAGCTCTATATTTGATTTATAGTTTGTAAAAGAATACAATCTAATTTTATCGATTTAGCTTTCTTGGGACTATATCTTATGCACAACAAATGAAAGGTACACCGGCTGTCAGTATGAACGAAATTATTCGTTCTTCTTTCCATCTAAATAATTTTCACTGAATTAAAAACTATTTGATAAAAAAGAATCTCAAATAGGTAACGATTTAATATTGAATTTATGAAACCAGTTGAATAATGTCCAGCTTTTGCTCGCCAAGGCTCACAAAAGCTGAACATTATTGAAACTTGTTTCATACATTCAATATTAAATCGTTGCCCGTTTGAGATCATATATATATATATATATATATATATATATATATATATATATATATATATATATATATATATATATATATATATATATATATATATATATATATATATTTATGATTAAGGAAATAATGAACTTCAGGCGCCAAAGTGTTTTTTGATCTGAACAAGAAAGGAAGAGAGACAAGAACAATATCATGCATTTGTAATATTATATAAAATATTAACTTAGATAATAAGTTCCATTCACATTTTCACACAAATTTTACATGGCTTTGGAAGTCTCTCAATGAATATTATAAGAATAAAAGTGTCGATACTCTTTTCATGAAAAGCAGTGCTCAATTTTTCAAACTATATGCTGTCTAAACCCGACGAATATTAAACAGTGTACATATTTATTTTAATTGCATCTTGTATGAGTATAAAATATATGTTCTAACTGTTACCTGTGAAACAAAAATAAAAAAATGCATATAGCAATAATGTTATTTTCTCGTTCCTAAAATGAGAATGAAATAAAATTTGGGATGAGATAGTTTTAATGAAAATGTATTTTTTAAAATGTGGATGCTGCCTCAAGATTCGAAGATTCTCTCTCTGTCTCTCTCTTTCTCTCTCTATGTATCTCTCTGTCCTTCGATCTGTCTGCCTGTCTATCTGTCTGTCTGTCTGTCTGTTATACTATTATTATAACGGACTTTTTGAATGAGCGCAGACCGCAGAAAAATGACTTGACTCCAGACCCACCTTTGATATACTTACATGCAGTTGAACCACACTGATGGAAATGATTATGAATTAAAACTTATGATAGGGATAAAACACTTTTAGTTATATTACATAACTGATTTTAATTGATGTATACAGCTTATCTTAATTTTGCGTCTGGACCAAACTGCCTGAAACTATAGTTATGAATGTCAGATGTTGTACGGTAGATTGTGACGTAGGCATGCAATACGGATGCATATTTGCTGTATTTACGGTATAAATTACATTGATCAACACACGAACGTCAGTGTGAAAGAGCAATGGTTATATATCATGTAAAGAAAAAGTCATCGAATATATTGGACTAAAATTTAGTTTAAAAAGAATCCTAACACAGTATTTTTAAGTTCAACGGATTAAAACATTATCAATGCATTTTTTATTTAAGCATGCTGTCTTGTTCACGACTGTACATCTTCACAAAAAATAATTGAAATAAAGTTATATCATTTACACACACACACACACACACACACACACACACAATGACACGCGCGTGAATGTAACAATTTAAGAGACATACACTGTAAATTAAATATAAAATCAACAAAATCAAAAGTAGAAAAATCTTTTCAAACGTATAATTAGGAAGACTCAATCGTATTGCCTAAGAAGATGTTAAATATAATGTACAGTCTAAATTATATAACACGGTTTGACAGAATATGTAGCATTCCTTACCTTTATCTTGGAAGCTAAATTCATCGCAATATATATATATATATATATATATATATATATATATATATATATATATATATATATATATATATATATATATATATATATATATATATATATATATATATTCCATTTTAACGCCTAACGCAGTTGTGAGATATAAACTTATATACATGTATGTATATACACTTATGTACATTTACGTATATGCACTTATGTACATGTATGTATGTACACTTATGTACATTTATGTACATACACGTATGTACATGTAAGTATATACACTTATGTACATTTATGTATATACACGTATGTACATATATGTATATACACTTATATACATTTATGTATGTACACTTAAGAACATGTATGTATATACACTTATGTACATTTAAGTATATACTCTTATATACATTTATGTATATATAATTATGCAAATGTATTTATATACACTTATGTACTTGTATGTATATACACTTATGTACATTTATGTATATACACTTATGTACATGTATGCATAGACACTTATGTACATGTATGCATATACACTTACGCACATTTATGTATATACACTTATGTACATTTATGTATAGACACTTATGTACATGTATGTATAGACACTTATGTACATGTATGTATATACACTAATGTACATGTATGCATATACACTTATGTACATGTATGCATATACACTTATGTACATGTATGCATATACACTTATGTACATGTATGCATAAACACTTATGTACATGTATGCATATACACTTATGTACATGTATGCATATACACTTATATACATGTATGCATATACACTTATGTACATGTATACATATACACTTATGTACATGTATGCATATACACTTATGTACATATATGCATATACACTTATGTACATGTATGCATATACACTTATGTACATGTATGTATATACACTTATGTACATGTATGCATATACACTTATGTACATGTATGCATATACACTTATGTACATGTATGCATATACACTTATGTACATGTATGCATATACACTTATGTACATTTAAGTATATACACTTTTGTACATGTATGCATATACACTTATGTACATGTATGCATATACACTTATGTACATGTATGCATATACACTTATGTACATTTATGTATAGACACTTATGTACATTTATGCATATACACTTACGTATATTTATGTATAGACACTTATGTACATTTATGCATATACACTTACGTATATTTATGTATAGACACTTATGTACATTTATGCATATACACTTACGTACATTTAGGTAACGCCTTATCATGATATTATGTAACATAAGAAAGCAAAACCTTTACACAGGTACACAGTTGGTATGAAGATTAGGATTGTGTCAATTACACAGGCATATAATTCGTATGAAAATTAGGACAGTGTCAATTACACAGGCATATAATTCGTATGAAAATTAGGACAGTGTCAATTACACAGGCATATAATTCGTATGAAAATTAGGACTGTGTCAATTACACAGGCATATAATTCGTATGAAAATTAGGACAGTGTCAATTACACAGGCATATAATTCGTATGAAAATTATAATTGTGTCGATTATATAGGCATAGAAGTTGTATGAAAATTAGTACTGCTTCAATTCGAACATTTCGTTGCCAGGAAGGTTGATATTCTTTCGTTCAACAAAATGCCCTGAATAAAAATCATTATGGACTTTGAATAACCGAAATAAAACAATATTTCGGCAGATAAATGCAAAACAGATTACGGGCTTGTAGCATTCACAAAAAACCCTGGGATGACATCAAAGTTATACATATTTTTTCCCCAAGTGTTGACAGCAAGGGTCAGCGATAGAATTGCTAAGATATTCATCGGAAGTCCAGCAGTGGCCTGAAAAAGGTAAACCAAGATTTAAATCTATATATTATATTAAGCGAGAAATTATACACATTTGCATCAATATTATGGAAAGGTTGGCTTTTGGACAAAACATGTTGGATCTCTATTTATTCGTTATACATCGTACAAAATGCTTAAGGCTGGGAATCAAAGACCGATGTGAAGCGCCGTGCGTCATGAAATTCTGCGAGATGCAACGGCAAAAGCTAAGAAAATCGTACGCACCACTACTAGCTTGCCGTGTATGTGGACATACAACGCATAAAGTGACGCGGAAACTGTAAGGCGTGCGTTAAAGGCATGTTAGGGCCAAACTACAAAAAAAAAAGTGAAAAGTGGGACATGGCGTTGTTACGCTGGCGATGCCCAACAAGCGCATTAAAATGCGTTTACGCTTGGGCGGTGGAATTATGCTGTGGGATGTATAAATTAGTGTGTTAGAAATGCTTTGCTTAAAGCATACGTGAAGTGGAAAAAATGTCACATACACAAGAAACGCGTACAATGAGCAAAGATTATGACATAATAATGGGGTTTGTGCCTGCTTTCGCAGATCTGGTTTCGAAACTCCATATTGTGCGAATTAAAATTCTCTAACCTGTATGATAGTATTAATTGTATTAATTTAGTAATTATGCCTACTATTATCAAGCATTCTTCTAAAGAATCCAGAGATATCACTTTCTGTTCTGTTTGGCATATATTTATAATTCTGTGTAATAAAAAAAAATCATGTAGACCTTGATTTATTTCATAGGAATCTGGAACGACTCTCTCTCTCTCTCTCTCTCTCTCTCTCTCTCTCTCTCTCTCTCTCTCTCTCTCTCTCTCTCTCTATATATATATATATATATATATATATATATATATATATATATATATATATATATATATATATATATATATATATATATATATATATATACCTACAGACACACACACAGAGTTGATGTATATACGCGTTTTCGTCCCATAATGCCATATTACAAACAGTTTAACATGGAACAATTTTTAAACTGTTGCACATAAGCGTTATATCTAAGCGTCATGGGTTATTTATACAGATGTATATGAATTTATCTTACCATGTCTTTAATGCTAAGATATCCAGCAGAGAACACAATGGCATTTGGAGGCGTAGCTGCTGGGAGCATGAAGGCAAAGGAGCAGGCGACGGCAGCAGAGGTCATTAGGTAAACTGGGTGTGTCGAAGTTGTTTTAGCCTGAAAATGTTCACTGCATTTCACAGTGCGTAAGGCATTATCTATGTATCATGGACTAGTGTAGATTAAGTCACTGGTCTATTCAAAAGACAAGACAATTATCGCCAAGTTATTAATAATTCGTAATGAAAGGAACATAAGGTACTTTTAAAATGAAAACTGTCCATAGGTTGTACAATTATGGCAAGATACATCAAGCAAAACGTGAACTATATATAACTGTTCATGCATTTATTATAGGCACGGAAAAAAATACGACTTTTGGGAACGAATAACTTAGGTGAAAGTGTTTTGGCGCAGTTGTATTAAAAATATGTGCTTGGATATAACAAAGACAGAGAACGCAAATTTAATATTTATAAAAAAATATCAGCATCATTTTATCACTGGAGAAATGAATGAACGCTATAACTGTGAACAATAAAGTTTGCCATCAACCGCATGATCATACCATCCTAACTTAAATTAGCAGCAAAATAAGTCAGAAAAAGCTCTGTACCTACCAGTTCAAGCATTATTGGCATCAAAAGATTGGCAGTGGCGGTGTTACTAGTCACTTCAGTTGCCATAGCGACGATGCAACAGAAGATGAGGTTCATTATCCACGGATCGTAATCCTTGAACACATGAAGCTGAGCACCCACCCAATCTGAAAGCTTTGAAATCTGTTTTAACAAAAGTAAGTATGCATGTATGCATGTATGTATGTATGTATGTATGTATGTATGTATGTATGTATGTATGTATGTATGTATGTATGTATGCATGCATGCATGCATGCATGCATGCATGCATGCATGCATGCATGCATGCATGCATGTATGTATGTATGTATGTATGTATGTATGTATGTATGTATGTATGTATGTATCTCTTTATACGTCAGCTTAGAACACTAATAGAAATAAGTGCGTACTCAATGTTTATTTCGAAAAATGTTTTTTTTAGAAAACAACATCTGTATGAAGGCCAACCAATCAAATAAAAAGTAAGTATGTGCGGCATCAAAATAAAAGCAATGATCTCAATATTCTAAAAATTGAATATAAAATATAAGATGAAGGTAAAATGTAAGATGAAGGTAAAAAAAAATTGTTGTTGTTGTTGTTGTTGTTGTTGTTGTTCTGGGGCTTAACGCCATTCTTCAGCACACGATAGTCTATACATGGCTGCCAGTATTAATGGCAGAGGAAGAAACCGCGAAATCCGCGGAAAGAACCACGGACCCACGAGAAGCTACTAGCAAGCTTTCTAACATATCCACATTAGCCGAATCTTAGACTCGAACCCAGGCAAAATATGTAATATGGAACGTTCCCTCAAAAAGTCCAAGTTTTTATTCGATCCTGAATCATTATGGCATTTCTGAATTGATCTGACAATAGCATGCTTCTGTTTCATTTAACAGAAGTCAGCTCTTTCCATAAAAATGTATTTCACTGTCATTGGACACTGATAAGGAAAGAACTTTGTTTATTGTTTGCTTTTTACATGTAAACAGATATACGTACACACAAATCTCTCTAGTTTTTTTCTATATGAAAGACGTCATTCGGATATGGTAGGTGATGATGTCTTAACGTTTATGGTTCTCTAATTCAACTTATTTACCAAGTATGAACCACATATAGATCTATATATCAATTAAGGTTAGTGCCTGGAATCATTATTGCGTAAAATGAAGAATGCAACACAGCTTTGGCTTATTAATCTGCCCCTTTTAATGCCATTTATGGGATGTGACTTGTCACCCAGCAGTGTGTACAGTGTGCACGGGCTGCGTGTACAGACTGTGTACAGACTGTATGCACAGAATGTGTATACTAAGGAAACAATTACGATCATCTCAGGTACAGTAGCGATTTCTCTGCCTTAAGAAGAAGTGCTAAATGCATGCAGGAAAATCTAATTCTCAATTTCTGTATCTGATGGTAAGATGTACATACTGATCCGTACAAAATCAAGTCAAAGCAACAATTGGATCTTACCATTGTCTTATACAATTTGAGCAAGCCCTTCAATTGGGAGCGACGACTACTATAAAAGCCAGGTTGTTTGGCCGATATGCATACAAGCAGTTTAAATTAAAAAAATATGAATTCGTTTGTATTTGTTTATTTCTCAACTTTATTCAAGCTTTTCTGTGATTGACGTTCCATAATATGTATACTCGTTAATGTAAGGTGGTACAAAGCAGTCGTCAACAAATAAAAAACAGTAAGTGCATGGATCGGCGCATTTCGATAATCCTGTTAACTTTAATGCTCAGTAGGGTGAGTGACAATACCCGTATCTAAAGTATATATCTTAGAAACGATGTTACCCATCTTAACTCTGAATTTCTATCTTTTAAAATTAGAGATAAAATTAGCTAGATGTTCCTTATACATGGATCGAGTGGGTTATACAATGCCAGGCATGTTTAGAGGAATGTTGGTTTGCATAACTTTCCTGCCTTCTCCTGAACAATTTACAAAGTGACTTTTTCCGCACAGGAAGATTCGTTGAGACTCTCCTGTCCACATGTAGGGCTGGCTGGTTTCCTCTTGCAGCCATCTTTGCTGTTGTCGTGTTTCAGGTAAATAAAACATCGCAAATGGATTAGGAATGAAAAGGTCAGCTAGACTGTTTACCAACCCTGTTTCGATCGATGCAGGTAAAGTGGTGCAATCGAACGTCAGGAATTAATTGTTATTGCGAATGTCTATTCATTTATATTTATTTCACTCGAGGCGTTTGGACAGTTAAGACTTTCGACTACATCATTTCTACAGCAACCTTCCAAATCTCTAATTCCAAAAACCACCTCTTGAGAAGTTAACATATTTGTGCGAAAGGATTGCAATAGATGTCTCTACAAAGCTATTAGAGCGACGCATACTGTCAGAATTGTATTTGTAGCTAGCCACTAATAGACGTTGACCCAAAACTATATTTTTGATATTTACTTTCCTTCAAGTATATATTGGCTCTCAAGCCATGCGCTGATCTGCTTTAGCTATGATGAAAGGTGATAATTGGTTACATTTAATGAGATGCATTTTTAAATTCGATTATGAGAAATCAGGGTTAATTTTCTGCTTAGTACTAGTCTCCTCAACCGAGTCGCTGGTTGAAGTTATTTTTGGCTTTATGGGACCAAGTCTCACATTTGGTTACGTTTTGCTATTTTGGTTTCCACACCCGTCAATGAGCCCAAGAAAGAATCATAGATTGTCTCTCAATTAATGCTCGTCTCATGTCAGGGCTACAAAAAGTTATAAACCGTAGCATAGAGGCACCTTTACTCAGTATCCCTTGCCACGGTTCTCGGAGACTGTATCTTTGGCATGGCTGCTTTAATTCCAGTCGACAGGGACGTGTTGAGTGACGAGTAGGTTGGTCAAATCTAGTCCTTCTGCCTACCAATCTAGCTGTACTTAAGGCCAACGCAGTAAGATTTATCAGAATGGTAACTATTCGTTTTGCCTCAATGCATGTGTTACTAGTAATTTGTTCTTCAATGACACCAGTCAATGGCTTATGGATTGTCTCCGTTCCGTAGCACTTTACGACACGTAAAACGACGTATTGTGACTATTCTACTAAATAGAAGCTAACTCGCAAGGGTTCGTATCTTACATTTCGAACTAAATAGAATTTAACTGTCTGTGGGCTCCGGCTGTGCGCTTCAAGCTACAGAAATTCAAATTATGTATAATGTTTTGAGGCCCAAGTGGCTGAGTGGTCAAAGATGCTCGCCTTTATAGATCACTGTCCGAGTCGAATCAAATCTCCAACTCGGCTAGCATAGGAATGTGAAAAAGCATATTATTAGCTTCCGGTGGGTTGGTGGTTCATCCCGGATTTTTCCGGGTTCGACCTCAACCATATATAAAGAACGCTAGTAAAGCCTATCATGTTATGAACATGGTGTTAAAACCAAAACAACAGCAACCACGTGTTTAAGAGGAGCAGGATCGTCTTGGAAGGAAATTAGCAAAGATATTGCATGCTGGCAGGCAAAGACATATACAACGCACTGAATGTTAGAGCAATTTGTATCTTTAATTATCAGATTAACGATAAAGAAACAAATTATATTGAAGAATATGCTGAATAAAGTAAGAAACTGAGGAAAACATTGTTAAAACTCCAGTCCGTTGATTTATATACTTAAATACTGAAAGAAATAAAAAAGAATAGTTTCTTCAATAAACTATTCATTCATAAGTGTTCTCTTCGCACACATGAAGACCTGCAAGACGAAGCCTTGATCATTACTATAAACCTTGTCTCTTTCACTTGCTACAGACCAGCTAGCTTTTCATTCCTTATGATAAATTCCATGTATTGACACGATTCATGGAATGTTGAGCTTTTAATCCTAATAAAACATGATACAATATAAAGCGCCAGCATGATATATCACGATTAATGGAAATAAAAGGAAGCAAAAGACTTTTTTAAAAAAAAACCTTAACGAATTATTCACTGACACCTCTTCGAAAGTTACACTTCTATGTTGCTTTCAACTATTGTGGGCACAAAAGTACGCATGGTTTATTATAAACAAAAATATTAGACTTAGTTCAAAAAAATATAATTTCAGCTACTGACATATATAGATGCAGTTTAACATGAAGATAATACACTGTAAACAACTCACCCTGCTAGCATCTGCAATTGCAAACCCTCCACCAAGAAGCACAATTATTCCCCAGGGAACTTTTTCATTGGCAGTTTTCCATGTCATGATTGGAGTAAATTTAGGCTTTGCTATTTTACGGAGAAAAGGTTTGTATAAAAGACATGGTGCATATTGCTGTAAATAAATATTTAAGAGTTTCAATTCTAAAGAACAAAACAATAATTAGTCAAAATATTAGGAACCATAATATTGTGGTAAATATAATTTGTTGATCAGCAACAATATTATAAATGCAATCTTTTGATCAACATCAATGCTAAGAAACATATTACAAATCTGACATTTAAAGTATGAACTTATATATATATATATATATATATATATATATATATATATATATATATATATATATATATATCCTCTTTAACATTTATTTGTTCTAACATTTCACGTTTCTGTTTGAGAAGTGCAACAAGACTGACAAATGAGAGCACGCAATGTAAACATAAAATTTACTGCAATGCACATTTGTTAATTACGTCAGATTTTATAAAAACAATTCCTCTAGTTTCGTTCCTTATTTTCTCACAGACAATAAATGAACCATTTCAATCTTGTCTGAAGCGAATATGATATTTGAAAATGGTAAGAAAAATTCATCAACGTTGTATTTGCATGTACATGAGACGTAACGGAGTTCATGGATACAGTTGATTCATGCAACAATGCGCCATCATAGATATTTCAATCTTGTTAATTGATAAAATTATATTAAAAGGAAAGCGTAAACCCTACTACGCTTGCGCGTTATCCTATGTTAGATTAGACTCAATGCTATTCACATTTGTGACGGCAGCATAACCGTATCAACTTACAGTTGTTCCTCCAGCAGAAGATATTAGGCACTTTGGCCGGTAAGAAGAACATCAAGGAAATTATTAATATTGCTGCTGTAGAATCAGACACATACGTAATTTTCCTGTCAAAGAGAAGAACAGATTTAAAATATATAACATTTAAGAGACGTATTAATCGTACAATTCATTGCCGTCACTTTAAGCTATTGACCAATGCATTGTCATGTACTTACGTTCATGATCTCATCATGCACTCATTCCAGCTGTTAACGTTTATGTAGATGAGAGGTGCGGTATGCAGTACATTCAGCCATTTTGATATTTAATCAATATACTAATGTTTGATTCTTACTGTAGTTATAATTGGCGTGTAGATAGATAAATAAATAGGTAAATAATTACGGTTGTTTGCAAAAGAAATGCCTGATAAGATACCAAAGACCTCAGCAACTACATATAATAAATGATCGTGATATTGAAAGAAAAGATACAAAATTACATTCCAACAGCATTTTGCTGTATGTAGATTTAGATTTTGGACACAATCACCAGGAACCAATAATGTGTTAATCAGGCCAGTGAGACATTTTTCCATTATGATTTACTAATTTGTCGGGTTTTATTTTTGTATCTTCTTACATTTTTAGTTCATGTACAAACAGTAAAGTAATTGTAAAAGAATATTCATAGCATAGTTTAATCTCATTCAAGTTCCAACTATAATTATTCCCAAACGTTTATTTCGTGTAGTCCCTTGTTCCTTGTTTCAACATATTATAGGAATATTTGACAATTCTAACAGCTTTGGAATGAATTGTGCCATTTTGGTTGTCGTTTGTTCCATCATGTCCTTAGAAAAATACTAATAATTCGACGTAATGCACGACTTCATTATTTATTATTTCGTTGAAGTAGGTTTGAAAATATAAGAAAGTGCAACACGATTCATACGCACTTCGATTTATAAAATATACGACTATGCAGCTTAAGACATCTGAATTCGATTTACACAACTATGAAACGCGGTACAGCATGATGCATCGTGAATTTGATTTACAAGATAAACAACAGATTGAGACAAGGACTAGTAAACACAGAAGAAGTAAAACCTGGGTGCCTATATGGATCAGATAGTGGAGTATATACCATACCAGAGTGTATATATAAAGTAAATACCTTTACGAGAGTGTGTATGTGGAGTAGATAGGTGAGTGTAAACCTTTACTGGAGATTGCATGTGAAGTAGATGGGTGAGTGCAAACCTGTACTAGAGATTGCATGTGAAGTAGATGGGTGAGTGCACACCTGTACTAGAGATTGTATGTGGAGTAGATGGGTGAGTGCACACCTGTACTAGAGATTGTATGTGGAGTAGATGGGTGAGTGCACACCTTTACCAAAGCGAGTATGTGCAGCAGATGGGGAGTGGATACCTTTGACAGAGTGTGTATGTGGAACAGATGGTGATTGCATTCCTTAACCTGAAAGTGTATGTGGAATAGATGGGGAAGGGCATTTATTTACTAGAGTGTGTATGAGCAATAAATGGAGTAGTGCATACCTTTACCATAGGGGTTATGTGGAGTAGATGGGGTAATGTATGCCATTACCAGAGAGTTCATGTTGAGTATATGGGGGAGAGATTATTTTTATTAGTGTGTATATGTGAAATAGATGAAGTGCATACCTTTACCATATTGTGAAAGTTGAGTATATGGAGTTGTGCATACCTTTACCAGAGTACGTATGTGGAGCAGATTAAAAATTGCATACATTTATGAGAGTGTGTTTGTGGGGTATGTGGAAGTGTGCATAACTTTATCAGAGCGTGTATATGGAGTAGATCGGGTAATGAACACCTTTACAAGAGTGTATTTGTGGAGTTGTTGTTGTTGTTGTTGTTGTTGTTGTAGCGTTTAACGCCATTTTTCAGCAAAAATAGGCTATACATGGCGGCCAGTATTAATGGTGGAGGAAGAACCCTGGATTACACAGGAAAGAACCACCGACCCACGAGAAGCTACTGGTAGGCTTTCTCACTTACTCATGTTAGCCAAGTCTTACATCGGGAGTAGATGAAGGAGTACACACCTTTATCAGAATGTGTATGTGGAGTAGATGAAGGAGTGCACACCTTTACCAGAATGTGTATATGGAGTTGATGAAGGAGTGCATACCTTTATCAGAATGTGTATGTGGAGTAGATGAAGGAGTGCACACCTTTATCAGAATGTGTATGTGGAGTAGATGAAGGAGTGCACACCTTTATCAGAATGTGTATGTGGAGTAGATGAAGGAGTGCACACCTTTATCAGAATGTGTATGTAGAGTTGATGAAGGAGTGCACACCTTTATCAGAATGTGTATGTGAAGTAGATAGGGAGGTGCATATTATTATGTGCGTAAGGAATTCCGATTCCTTGGGTAATTAAGCATAGTTTACACTATACAGACATGGGAGAATAATTAATCTTACAAAAAGCGAACAAATATAAAGTGTGTATATAAAACCGAATCGTTAAACCAAAATGACATTTATCATCAGGAAACAGTTTGTTTATACAAGACTTTTTTATATTAATTAAACAATGGATGTAGGTTTGTCATTTTATTTTTCTGCAATAAAGATTTTCTAAACATGTTAGTTAATCCAGACTTCAAAGTATAACACAGCCATGAAAATTATGTTTAAAAGAGATGACATTGATTTATTGCAAACTTGTACGAGTCACACAAAGTCTTTGCATTCAAACTATTTTTTAAAATAAGAACGAACTGTTGTTCAAGTTTTGTTTATACAAAATCAAAATAAAACATAGTATTATTTGTCAAAATAATATTAAATCGTCTTGTATAAATTAAAATGGAATAGCAAGAAACATTTTCATGAAATAAGCCAACTGAAAAGTTAAACATAACCAAAATGAAAAGCATATTTTGTTGATGGCAGAAAAAGTAGCATCTAGTACAAAGATATGATGCTAAATTCAGGATATGTAAGAAGATTACTGCATTGCTTGATATCATTTGGACAGCATATGAACACCGTATGGACAACATTTGGACATCAGTGGAGAAATTGTCATTATATAATTTTCAGTTGGTAAGAATTTTTCCAATTGGCTTTAATGTACATTGAATGTATTCTATCATCGGAAAATCTATATGACGATAAAACTATGCATTCAAAAGTGTACTTACTTTTTATCAAGAAAAAGAGCACCCCAGCCGTCCGATTCAGGTGGTTCTCTGGACAACCAAAGAACAACTAGTAGTACAAACAAAATCGATACAATGACCTCAGCAAAACTGCAATATAAAGATAATTTTACTTCAGGTTTAAAAATGTTTTCTACGTGCAAAATATCATACCCACAGAGAGAGAGAGAAAGAGAGAGAGAGAGAGAGAGAGAGAGAGAGAGAGAGAGAGAGAGAGAGAGAGAGAGAGAGAGAGATAGAGAGAGAGAGAATGGGGAGAGAAGCATATAGTGGATGACATACAGACATACAAACAGACATATATTTATAAAGGCTCTTTTTCCCAACAATTTCGTGACGTTTTGAGCTGTTCGGAACGAAAAAAAAAACTTACATCCACAAAACAGTCACTAAATATTTGAACCAAGACAAAATATGGAGTCGAAGAGTTTTCAAAAGACGAGACTGGGCGAGGGGAACCTACAATAAAGAGTTAAATAATGCAAGAAAGACAGAAGACATAGATTCTTCACTACCTTTAGATAAACTAGTATAGTTTCAGAACAAAGTTCAAAAGTGAGACGATCGAGATCGTCTTATAAAGACCTAAAGCAATATATAATTGTTGTATCAGCCGTTGGTTATTAAAAACGTTTCTTTCATAAGATCTTAAATAAGTGGTAAGGAGGACCGACTTATTTTATAGCGTTGTTTGCTAATGTTTATTTATTTCAAGACATTTACTTCCCTTGTGTTTGTTATTATGATTTCCATTTCTGGCAAATATATTTGTTTAAGTTATTGTTTTATTGATTGGATGATTTCCATGTCTTGTTTCCCAACCCAATAGCTTTCGTTGGGAGTTTTTGGTATGTTTATTCTGTATTATCATAGATGAAACAGTATTAAAAATGTTACATATTCATCGTTGTCTTAGTATCATTGTTTTCCTGTAATAACCTTATTCTTCCAAGAGCATTGTATTGACTCTGAATAGCCTCCCTAATGGCCTTCTTGCGGGATGCATCAACTTTGCGACAGCATCTGGCAAGAAAGGGGAAAAATTTAAAACGCAAATTATCCAATGCAAAACACGTTAAAAGTAATAGACAGTTTTAATCTGATTTTAATAAATTTCTTTTCTAATACAAAAATTTTTGCTAAACATAAATTTCTCTAACTTTGGCTCATGTTGATTCTTTTGCTTTTTCGATTTAACATTATTTTTCATGGCTGGCCATACATGGTTGCCTGCATAACTGGTGAAGGAAAACCCCGGTTAGTACCAAAGACACACTTAAAGCTCATTTTGTGCCTATATATTACTTTTAGATGAGATCCATGTCTCTTCCAGACGTACATGTAAGCGCCATAAGTATAGTAGCTAAACATATTTAGTCTACATGGATGTTATCCTAACAACAATTTTAATTTTGCCTTACTTTTAAAATTTCTTAAATAAGAAGATGTAGTAAATGGAAAAGGCCGACAGTGATTGCTCCGATTTGTGAACCTTATCCATATAAGTACGTGTGTTAGATACTTCAAAA